>BQNB010020104.1:0-65916 GCA_026074375.1 Tanacetum coccineum | reverse complement strand
GGGATGTTATGCCCCGTCCCCGCCCCGAACCCGATAAGAATCCCCGTTAATGGCCCGAAACCCGCCCCGTAACCCGATAAGCATGCCCTGCCCCACCCCAAAAACTTTGGGTTTTGGATTTCCCCATTGGGTTCGGGTTTTTTTGCCATCTCTAATTCAAACGTCTATTTTGGGGGAATGATGTGTTTCAAAATCTTTAAATTTAAAAGAATAAAATTACTGATTATAAAATGGAAACACACAGCTAAACTATAAGCTACGTACGTAGTATAATATTTCAGCTAAGACCATGTCATCCATAAGGATTTGATTATGTTCGTATAATCGCCAGTTTTAAGACAAATCTTAATGACTTTTTCAGATGAGATATGATTGATGATGATTTCAATAATAAAGGAGTATGACTACTCGGATAGTTTCATGTGATTGCTAAGCAATGGTAATGATCACGATCTTCGATTTTTTGACTAAAATTATAAAAAGGTTTTTTTTATCAAAAAACGTTTTCACGAATCAACTTGTTTTAGCTTAAGACTTATATTAGTTAACTTAATTAGATGTGTCACGTAAATAATCAAGTTACTAGATATCAAATCTATTTTGTCTATCAAATAACGTAAGCGGATTTCTCCAACCAAACGATAAAGACCATAGACAAAATTTTAAAACTATATAGCACACAACGGGTCTTTTGACCTATATCGTTATGTGTATACAATCAAAGTTGACAAGATTAGATACGATAGGATTTCAAGGTATGCTTAAGATAAACATGATTGTAATAATACCAAATACTTATTTGTTATATTAACATCACCAAGTAGTCATAAGAGGTTAAGCCTCTCATGGCTACAAAGTTCATAATAACAAAGTGAAATAGATAGATAACAAAAGATCCGGATAGGCTAATGAGCATAAACACAACCCGTTTACAAGTATCGAATCTTACTAAACCCGTTATTTTTCTAAATACTATAAACTTTCTTCGTCTTCGCTGAAATTTCGTGCTAAAAACTCAAAGATTGATGAAGAATTTGAGAGAGATTTTGTTAGAATCACAAAAAGTGTCGGTCACTTTCATTATGTCGTTAGATAGCTCGTAAAGTAATATTTGGAAACTAAATAGGCTAGGAAGGCCCAAGGCCTATGGTAAGCCCATTAAGGGTCCATGGCCAGCCATGTATGGCATATTTATACCCATCTCCACGCCTTAAAGAGGGTTGGTTGTTCACTTTTCTCAATTTGACTAATCTAATATTCTCTTTTTCCTTTCTCTCTCTAGAAGTGTTCATCCATCCTTTCTCTCTCTAGTTCTTCATACATTTGATTGTGAGTTTAGATAATCTAGTATTCTTCAATTGGTATCAAGAGCCTTGGGGTGATATAGTTTGGTTTTGTGTGCGTTTTCTTTTCTTGTTCTAGCGTGCGTTTGGTTCGAACACATAACAAAATATTTCATCATTTGTGTGTTCAAATACCAAAAATATTAGTACTTTCTTGTTTACCCATCTTAGTATAAGCTAGGTTTAAAAGCATAACTTTGAAAACATCAAAAATCTTCATCTTTTTAATTATTTTTTGTTCGAACTTGTTTTTGTGTCCAAAATCTTGATCTGGAATTTTTTGTGTTAAAAATCTTAAAATTTGTGTTTTTATGTTTCTACTAGGGTTAGAATAGCTAGTTGTACAAGAAAATTTATGTGAAAACGTCAAAAATTGTGTTTTTAAGTGATTTGAAGTGTTTGAAGACGGCTTTTTATACATACTGTAACACCCCTAAATTGGGTCGCAGCGGAATATGGGTCTGAGAGCGTTACTTCATAGATCAATAGCACAAGATATATATAAGAACGACCTTAAAAAGAGTCGTAAAACTAATACATTGGATCTAAACAAATTGTTTGTTACAAAAGCCTATAGCTTCACTTGTTCATTGTTCAAAAGATAAAGATTCTAGTACATAACAAATATTTTCCCAAAATGTTATGCGACCAAATCTTTATTGCACATGACTTCCAAAATATAACCACCAATGTATCCCTTGTCTTGTACCTCATTGACCTCCTGAGAAAACATGCTTTAAAACGTCAACAATAATGTTGGTGAATTCATAGGTTTGTAAAATGTATAATGTAGGACCACAAGATTTCCTAAGTGTATGATAATGCAACATATGCAAACATCACAAAAATATAATTACGTTTCCCTAAGCTCATAACACTGAAGCTCGACATAAATGAATTGCAATATAAATTGCCAACATTACCCGTGATGATGCACTAACCCGTAACATCCCAAATCCGACATGGTATGCGTTCGTTTGTTTAATGATAGCTAATCACCCGAATAGGGATGTCAAACCCAAATAGATCTATTCATAACATTCGCGCTCACATAGTAATTGACTGTTCATGATTGTGGACTCAGAGGGTTATCGCTACTTAGGAAAACACGTAATCATAATGTAAAAATGTCCACTTGTGTCCAATTGTAAAATCATGCATCTTTCTCACCCCAAAACTTGTAAATCATTATAAATGTAAAACGTGGGCTATGAACTTACCTCGAGTAAATGAATCAAGAAAAATATATCAGATGCGTGAAAAATGTCACGTAAGTGTCCGAGTGCAACCTAATTTAATTATAGGTCGTATGAGTACTAAGTACTTTGAATAACTAATAACATATATAATTCTATATAGCTACACCACCATCTAATTGTATTTGAAAAATAATATTTATAAAGTTAAGATGTTTATAAATATTTCCTTAGTAAAAATGTCGTAACTTTCTCGTTTTAAGTCCGTTTTGTACGTTCTTTATGTCCACGCTTTCGTATTAAATTTTAATATTTTTAACCCTCTTGTGAACAGTGATTTTTACTGTTCATGCACTTTATAAAATTATTTTTATAAATTTAATTATCGTAATTCTTGTAAAAGTCATATCTTATTCGTTTTAACTCCGATTTTAGCGATTCTTTCGAGCACGTCTTCGTCGATTTTTAGCGATTCTTTCAAGCACGGTCATTGTGAGCTCGCGCAAGAAAATTCTATGCTCGACTAAAACTGATTTGTTCGGGAAGAGCACCGTATCTGAAGACGTGAACAGTTTTGATGGGTACGCTCATTTAATTTTATAAAGTATTTATTATTGTAATACATACAGAAGATCCTTAACTTCTTTGTTATTGATAGCAATAATAATTATGATTCTTATAATGATTTAGGTGAAATCGCTAAGAGAGGAGCATCATATGATCACTCTGTTCTGTACGAAAAACATAATCCTACTCCATATTCTTTTATCAACGTATTGATAGGAATAAGAGAAACGCAATATGTATTTATTAGAAGTATCATGTTTGTATTATAAAGTTCTCGCTTATGTGTATTCTATCGTAAGAATTTGTGGGTAAGTTTTGTGTATTTAAAAACTTGTATATTTAAATAATATTACTGTTTAGAGATCCATATGACACGTATGAGACGACTTAGTCTATCTTCGTTAAGTTGTAGTGGAGCTCGGTATTTTTCTGTTGTGCTGCTCTATATGAGTTACTCAAAACACACGCATTAACGTCATGACATAGTAAGTTGTGCATTCTAGAATTTGTCTCATGGGAAATACCCAATAACTCCTGCATAATTTGCTCTTAATAAGTTCGCAGTAAGTAACTATCGATAGTTATTGTGTAATTGGTATCACTTTTGTATTAGCAAAAAAGTGATTATAAAAAGAGTTTTTGATTCTTAACTTTTTGGATCTAACGCTTATCTCAGGTAAGATCTCTACAATGCTCCCAGGCCGCTGAGCGCGCACCTCCATTCGCCTCATATAGCTCATTCAAGCTTCTTGAGTAGTACTTCGCAGTGTCCATGTGGAAGTCATGGATTCATCTTGTCCAATGTAAAATATCTAAGTCCTTCATTGATATTTGGTGTTTTATATTAGACGATTGTAATAAGGTGTAATGTTGTACTTGTAATACAATCTAAATGTGATATTCATACTAAAGAGTATTTGATGAATATTGCTCTATAACACACACACTTAGCTTTAATTAATGATAGTTTTATTTGTCTGTCTATCGGGGGACCATAACATGTTTGTATTAACATCTATTTGTCTTTTGTTTAGTCAGAACCCTACGCCCAATTGTAGCGTAGCAATTTTATTTTATACGGAAAAAGTATTGTAAGTAGGTTGAAAATGAAAGAAGTAAATTTTTTTCGAAAATTAAAGCTTCGCACTTGGGACAAAAAAAATTTTCAGGTGGATGTAGGTTCAAAGGTCACGGTATCGGGACTCCTTATTATCCCATATAACTACACATTTTTCACTCGTGTTTAGGTTAGGGAAAGTAGTTGGGTTTGGGTCATTCATTCCATCATTTACGACAATAACAAATATAATATAAAAGTAAATAGATGATTTCTTAGTATAGTGGGTTGGGGGGCCCAATAAACCAAAAGATTTTACATTTCATTATAAATTTACCAGGGGCGAACCCCCACTCCCCCCGCAGGTTGGAGCCGGGAGGAAACAACCCGGCTGACGGCTCAAACTTGGTCCGAAAATATACTCTACTCAAATTAAAAGCTTGAAGGTTAAAATCCTTTGGTAAAAAATTATCCGCAATAAAATAAATCACTGATAACGTGAAGGAAAACATTGAAAAGTACCCAAACTAGTCCAGCTCGTAAGTAGCAGTAACTAAATCTCGAAAAACAATCGTATGGTTTTCAAATCTCAATCTGTGCTTCGTACGCTGATGGCTGAACCGGATTGCCATGGGGATTAAATTTTTACAAGCCACTAATACATTTATCCAGAAACAAAGTGTATCGGAAGGACAAATAGGGCGTATGCAACTCAACGGTAGTTAAAATTTTCCTTCCAATCCAAACAAGTCTTTAAGAATATAACAGCTAAACACGGCCGGGCATTGGGCACCCACCACGGATACTCCGACCTCTAACAAACTGGGAACGAGGGGGAAAGCGTCGGGTTGTTGGACGACTTTAGAGGGACCATGATTCAAGTAAAGTTGTTGCCAAGAAAAAAACAACAGTTACCAGGATGTTCGGGATCTCGGGGTAAGTTCGGGGCCAAAAACCCAGGCCCCAAATTCCGCACTCGGAAATAAAAAGCCACCAAAAAATCTGTGTGTGGAGAGGATTAGAAAAATTAACTGCACAAAAGCCATAATTCACTAGTTCCATTGAAAAAATTACGCAAGGAAATTCCTCTTTATATAGAGGCGGATATAATTTGAGGCTCACGAGGGGTTCATGCATATAAAGTACCAATAAACCTGTGTAACCGCATTAATAAGAAAATAAATTCAGGACGAGTAAAGGGTTAAGGATTTAACTGTTAAAGGGGGGGGACCTCGCAAGGGACTACGCGATTACAAAACTACGATACAAAGTCGGATCAGAGACCGGATCACCATCAACACTAAGTTTAGACTCAGTATCAACAGGAGTCCGACAAGGATTACAAGTAACCCTATGTGCTCGCTCAAGAATCTCAACATCATATTTCTTTTGAGATAATAATAACCTAGAAGAATCACGTGTAACCGATATACCTAGAAAATAATTGAGCGAACCCAGATTTGTCATAGCAAACTCCTGATGTAACGATCTAATAATCTGCTGCAACAAACTCTCAAAAGAAGCCGTGAGAAGAATATCATCAACATACAATAACAAGTAAGCAGTATCGGTCCCATGTCTGAAGATAAATAACAAGGAGTCACATCGACTATGAGAAAAACCAACCCGAGTAATATACGATGCAAACCGCTGAAACCAAGCTCGGGGGGCCTGTTTAAGCCCATATAGAGACCTCTGTAACAAACACACATAATCAGGATGAACATAATCCCGAAATCCATGAGGTTGATGCATGTAAACTGTCTCAGAAAGATCGCCATGTAAAAAGGCATTCCTGACATCGAGTTGATGAATCGGACAATGTCGAGAAGTAGCTAAACTAAGGACAGTCCGAATAGTACCCGGTTTAACAACCAGACTAAAAGTCTCATCAACATCAACCCCCTCTAACTGTGTACTACAATTCGCCACAAGACGAGCCTTGTAGCGACTAAGCGTGCCATCTGCCAGATACTTGTGACGAAAAAGCCACATACAACGCACAATATTGGTATCCGGTGGTCTAGGTACTAAAGTTCAAGTTTTTTTTTAATAAGCGCATGATATTCATCACGCATAGCATTTTGCCAGTTTGGATCACTTAACGCATCATGATAAGATTTTGGTAAAGGGGAAACCGAAGACATATGTAAATTAAGACGCTTAGTGGGACGATTAGTCCCGACACGGAAATGTGTGACCATGGGGTGAAACGAAACCGGGTTCGGGTTTTTAGGGGGATCGGGAATTATAATAGGTGATTGAGCCAAATGTTTGTTTTGGGTCACGGGTGATTGAGTTGGAGTAGGCGTATGTTGTTGGATCGCGGACGTGGATAGGGGCGGTGAGTGAGGTTGGAGGATGGCTGTTGGACTGTGAATAGATTTGGGCAAAGATGGAGAAGCGGGGGTGTTGGTGGGGGCCACGGTGCTAGGAGATCTGTTGGATACGGGTTCGGCTTGAATGTTGTTGGTGTTTACTTGATCAGTTTGTTCCAATAGTTGGTGTGGTAAAGATAAGATTTGGCACAGTAAGGTGTAACATCATGGGTATCATCTAAAAAAGTTATAGCAGAAGTGGTTTTTGGGTGTGGTGGAGCCATAGGGAGGAAACCACCGGTTTCATCAAAAGTACATGAGTGAAATAATTATTTTGTTTGGTGGTGTAGGTCAAGGCAACAATACCTTATGAGAAGAGTAAATCCAAAAAATAGTGGGTGTTGCATGTGGTGCAAGTTTGTTGTATGGATAAAGGTTAGGGTAAACATAAAACACCCAAAAATGGGCATAAAAGGGTGTAGTGCTGGGAGCTTTGCATTATAAACGGGTGTGTTGTAGGGAATATTCATATAACAAATCCCAAGAATTTTCATCAAACGACAAAACTTATTTTACTTATTAAATCACAATTGTTCGGGGAAATTTTTGCTTTATAACATTACTTGTAATTGTCAATATTCAGGTATGTCATGTAACTTGCAGAACTAAAGTAGACAGCTCACGCACCTATATATGGCAATCCTGTATTATATATGTCAAGCAAAAGTCATAACATGTCAAGTCAATATCAATCATATTATTATTTACAAATACATTTCTTATATATATTACCATTCACATCGTTATATCAAACGGGGTTTAAACCGTTATGTATACCTCTAAACCTAATTCCATGATGGGTTCATATCTACAGTGAATAGTTTAAGTTACTAAAGCATATGTACAAGTAATGATAACATCTCATATGATATATAACATTCTATCCATAAGAAAGGTACAAGTCTCTTAAAAGCTCAATATACAGTCATTAAGGCATGATCTCTAAAATAGCCGTTTTACCTCCTGTTTTCATCACTCATTTGTCACTATTCATTATGTAACAAGCTACTTACTCATTTTTCTATATATGATCCCTAATTATGCCATTCACAGCTTTCTTACCTATTTTTGGCATTCAAAGCCCTTATTCAAGACCCTAACCTAAAACCAAGCTAGATTTCTAAACCATGGTACTGTTTCTTCATTTTTCATTCCATTGTAAACCTTAACCCAACTCTAAAATAAGGGTTTTAATAACTTTATTATAACATTAATCAATCATTTTTAAAACATCATTCCATCATTCATTTCATCATTCTACTTCAATTACCACAAGAATTAATCTAGGAAAACCCTAATTGTACCTAATTGTAATTTGAACCGCGTTTAACTCATTTTAGACCATCTCATCGCAAGGTAAGCACAAGAGTCATTATTAAAACCCATAAAATCAGTTTTACAAACATTTATCTTCATTAACCATCCTTCTTCAACAATGTACGAGAATTACTCAAAGCTAGAAAGAGAAAACCCTTAAAGCCTTAAATGAACCCTAATTCCAAGCTACGGCTTATGTCTTTTCAAATTCACCCCTTTTTACTGCAAAACACCAATCGATCTCAACTTCATGATATAACTTTACTTAAGCTTAGCCTTTTGATTCATCATTCCTAATCCAGAGTATGCAAAATATAAACCAAGAAGTCTAAGAGAAAACCCTAACGTTGCCCTAATAAAAACCCGTGACCTCATTTCTTCAATATATAATCCGTTTTAACCTCCAAACCAATTGCTAATATTTGCTAATCCTTCCTATAAATCAGACTTGGTAAATATATTAAACTATCATTATTCATTTATACACGATATAAAAGCTTGAAAACTTGTGAAAACCTTGTCGAACCAAAAAAAGACCCGAACCTTTACATATCTCAATATTTTGACCTATTTCAAACCATTCCAAGTGAAAATAACTTATGTGAACCTCTTATAGAATCCCTTAAGCAGCTTATTCACCTACTTAGACCATTCCTTGGTCAAAATTGAGAGCACATGGCCTCTCTTTTGGTTACTTTAGCCGTGGCATCACATGGGCAAAACAACTCACCAAAGCTAGTTTCTAGATGTCCAACACTATCTAATAGGAACCTCCCTCATCATCCTCTATACTTCCCACATGTCTCTACCAGATCACATAGCTTACCTTGGTCACCAAGATCATTTTACCTATAAATAGCAACCTAAACTCTTCATTTTTCTTCATCCCCACTTCCTCCTCTTAACCCCTTACATAGAAGCAATACTTTGCTCTAATAGATCCTAAGTGATCTTACAGATGCTCATGTTCGAAAGGCAAGCAAAGAAACCAAGAAACGAAGCCCAGAGCCGTTATTCTAAACGTACAAAGCTGAAAGTCCTATTTCCTGACCCGTTTCTAAGCTATAAATCTAGGACCGTTTTCTAACTTATGATCTGATTTTATAAACGGTTTATAATGTTCATATGATCCTAAAATAACTTTGTTAAAGTTTCATAACCCAATTAATGTCATTTTCTATTTTTTGATCCAAAACCGTTACCCCGAACCCTAATTTCGTGTTTTCTTAAAACTAAATGTTATAATGATTTAAATATTATTATAATTATCCTAGCATGTTAAAATAATGTTTTAAATAACCACTTTATTGTTTATGAATTAAGTTGATCTTAAAAACCGCGCGTTTCGTTTTGAAACCCCTAATTTGACCCGTTTTGCTTCCTAGCTTAACGAATCGTTTTTATTCTAAACTTTGTTGCATTAAATCTTTATATTTTAGTTTTATTATAACTTTTAAATGTCTATTGAATGTTAAAAGAAGTGGCATGGCAAATTTTGACTTAGTTGGTAATTATAATCCATGCAAACGGGTATATATCGTACCTTTCTGAACTTAATAACTAGAAGGGCTATAATATATCAATTTTATCAAGTTATACCTATAGGGGTCTATTATGTCACTTTTCAAAGTGCAGGTTTTATTTGGTATATTTTTATAAGTAGAAGGAACCATAAGTCGTAAAGTTACAAACTCCAAGGGCCCTATTTGAAAACTTTTCAACCCCAGGTTCTAAAATGTAATAATTTTGAAAAAGTATAAAATTATGACAAAACAGTATCCTACATAACTTTAATTACGCTTCTCGTGCTTAACATTTCCTGATATGAATAATCGCTTAAAATCGATCATCGGAATCTATATTGTTACTATAATACTACGGGTAGCTTCCTATTAAGGGTTTTCATCTTGGTATTGTTTAAATGAGTTTGTGGGTTGGGTTTACAATGTAAATTGCCCTGACTCCTCAAACGTTTATGATATGACCTTCTGAATTATGAGGGCCGAACGGTGATACCCATAATTTCTAAATCTTAAATCAATCTCATAACTCTTAAACCACAGTTTAGGAGTACAATCTTCTCCTAAGACTTGTCATATTCTACTAGATTTGCTGTGTGACGTGTATGTACTATCATTTTACTATATCAAACATTTCCCCGGTTAAGATTGTGATAAGATCATCATGCTGTCATATTTCAGAATATTTCATTTACATCTACGTACAGGTGAAGTTCATACCTCGCCTTTACTTTTTTTACATGTTTTATAACTCGCGAGGGGGATACATGCTTGTTACCAAACTCTTTTATATGCTCACAACAATGTGAATTACTTTCAAAGAATTATGAATTCCTAACCCTATATTTCAATCTATTTAGAACACTTTATAAACTGTGATACATGATATAAACCATGAATTCAAGTGTTTTCTACATGTATGATATTCACATATTATTATTGCTAAGTAGCTTGAGTTTCATTATTTACATATCATGATATCATTAATTACTTGCATTGCGACTTTTTGTGAACGGAATATTGTGAATAGATCTATTGGGGGTTGTTGGGCTCCATTGGTATACCCTGCTTGGGTGGTGCCAAACGCATATATTTGTCCCAATAATACCTTGGCAAACGTTACCTTATCCACTGGGGACATGTGTCCCTAACCAATATCACTATGGTGATTTCCCTGATTAATGTATTGATGTCATGAGCTTAGGTACATTAATAATTGTTAACCATGAGGTTCCATGATAATTGTATCATTGCAATTAATTACCATTATAGTGACTTGATTCAAACCATATGTATATATTTCAACTATTTTTCCATGATAATAAAGTTTCCATGAAAATTATCCTAGTAATGCACATTATTTCCATATTAATAACCTGTATTCAATTATTACATTTCAAACATATGGAATTTCACTCAAACTTTGTATGTTGACCCTTTATAGAGGTTTATCCATAGGTAATGAGCAAGTCGCTTCGGGTTACGGAGTGGCATGGACTCGAAGAAGGCTGAACGGTTTCACATCAAACATGATGTTTTTAGATTTTGGGCACCTGCATTTTGTAAAAACTCTTATTATAATGGAAAATGATATCTAAAATTTTTCCAACATGTCTCTTTAAAAGTTGTTTTCTATGATTATGATTGTTGTACCCATGAAGTAATACCCCATGAGAAGTTAGCTTGTGCTTATATTGTAAAAGGGGGTGTTACAGATTGGCTCTGAGCCATGGTTATAGAGAACAAGGTCAAAACCTTAACTATAACCGCATTTCTTTTTCAGCCATCAAAGTCCTCCGTGCCACTACATTCCGGAACAAGTATGTAAAGATACATATCTATTATACTATTATATAAATAACTTATGTTATTTACAAATTAGGTTGTTATTAGAACGATGTCTTCTCCCAATCGCTCTACTTCCAATATTGAGGATGCTTTTTCCTCTATGAATATTCTTAACTATACTTCGGTCTCATCGGATTATTTTCACTATCTTCTCAGGAAGGCAGTTCTTTTAAATCTTCGAAAAAAACTTATAGATATTTGTATCCCACCAGTATTCTCATCTTTCTACAATAATCCTTGTTTGAAGACGGTACAAGCTTTTTTATGCGTAAGGATCACCTATTTCATAAGATCCTATTTCACACCAAACTCTATTTTTGACTCCATCTCTGGTATTACCACCATCATTACTATTTGATCCTCGATATTTCTTTGTTCCTGAAGAACTACTACCACCTAAGAAGCAAATCCATTCTCTATCTTCTTCCTCAACTACGTTATTAAATTCATCTCGGAATCAAATTTGTAATTTAGTATCACCATCTTCCTCAGTTTATACACCTACCCCTCCTCAGATATTTGAAATAGGAAAATGTTCAATTAAGATGTATCTGAAGCATCATGAGGAACAAATCGAAGATATTTTGAATTACTTAGAAGAACTCTCTTTTCACCGCATTGAGAAAATGGAAGAAGGACGTATTAATGGTTAGAACTAAAGACTGAACTCAAGGAAATCCTATACTCTTGATTATTAACTTCAAAAGAAGCAGTTAGGGCAAAAGGATAAGATTGCCTTTGCTTACTACAGAATTTCTAATTTGAACAAATCATTAGAGGAAACCTAGCGTCACCAAACGGATGGAGGAATCTTTGGTGTCATCTTTCGGCCCAGAATCAAAAAACTCTTTCAGATTAGTTATAGCTTTATCATAGCCCGTGTGTGTGGTATTTAAATAAAAAACGCTTGTCAAATCTTCTGACCTATGTACAGGTTAAAAAGGCAAGTTATTTATAAAGGGGAAATCCTGTTTAATACCTTATTGTTTCTACTTATCTCTCTTTCCTCATCATCTCCATCATTTGTATCATAATCTCTGTCGTCATGAATCAGACATAACTTCTAGTGTAAAATCTAAAAATAAGCATTTCTCTAAGCTTTTAAGCAGCAACATTTTCTTTAAAGTATTACCTTTCTAAACTTGTGATGTCATTCTTACTACATGTTCTCTTATGTTGATAGAATGCCTCCCAAAAGGGCGTCAACATCCGAAACACCAGCATAACTTTAGATGCATCCGAACAACTGATTGCTGATTTACTACAGCCGTGTAGCACAGACTGCTGCCATCGTAAGTGCTAGTATCCCAACAATCGTACTGGAATCCCACAGTTAAAAACTGGGAAACTACAAAGAGTTTATCAGTGTCAAACCTTTTTGCTTTAATGGTACGGAAGGAGCAGTAGGCCTTATTCGCTGGTTTGAACAACTGAATCAGTATTCTCACGAAGCAGATGTGCTGAGGAAAATAAAGTAACATTTGATCACTGGTTCGTTAACTGATGAAAGCTTGTTTTGGTGCGAATGCATAAGCCAGCCTATGGGATAGAGCAAGTAATCAAATCACCCTTTGGATGAGTTAAAAAGGCTTCTGACGAATAAGTATTGTCCTCGAACTAAGATCAAGAAAATGGAAGATGAATTTTATGGTCTAACTGTAAATGGAAGTGATCTCAAGACTTATATTAGAAGATTCCAAGAATAGCATTCTTATGTCCAACTATGGTGCCCAATTAATGAGAAACTTATGGAAGCTTCATCGGGGGACTGCCGAAAGATTAAGGAAACGTTACTGCTTCAAAACCTCAGACTCTGGAAGAAGCCACCAACATAGCTCACAGACTAATGGACCAAATAATTAAAGCGTATTCTGTGCAAGAAACCAATGATCACAAACGAAGATCGATGATGAAGGAACACCACGCTCCACAACAAAAATATCCCGTAGAAAAATAATCGTACGAACTAATAGTACAATCGTACTAATCAATCACTATTGTAACAAAATTAAACTACGCCAAATAACCGTGTAACAATAACAACCGCAACAATGATCACCATTCAGCAGCAAGAATGGCAAGGAAGGGAAATCTTTATGGTAATGGAAACGTGGATATAATAGACTCTTTACCCTTTGTAGGAAGTGTACTCGCAGCACAACAGGACCGTGCACAGTTTAGTGTCAGATTCTGCCACAAAGTGTAGGCATAAAATAGAACTGTAGGCGCTAAAAACATCTATTTTCCAACATGACTCTATCTTCAAACTATATTCTGGAGACATGTTACATAAGTTATTGCACTCTTTTTCCATAGTGTAAAGTATTTCTATGAAATATTAATGAGATGAATTCGTTACATCGTTAGTTATCTGAATGGTGGTATCCAAACTCGACATTATTTGTCAGATATCTAAATACTCAGAAACTCGACAGTTCTGCTCGCTCTAATTGCGCATTAGCTCCTTTGTACGCATTGAAATTTTCATCTCAGATTTATCATGGGCGTCCGTACAATAAACAATCTCAAATTATCTTAACCATTCATTTTCTACCACATTTTACCATATCGTTGCGTTTTTATGCTTAGGTAAGACGATTGTATGATATCTTATTGAATGAATTAAAATGCTTCTTCATTTGAATAAGGAAATATAAATCCCTGACCATATATTGTGAGGATTTATAAATTCTCAGTTACAGGAGTTAGAGCTCTTCTTTTTGTAAGTGATCTAATTATAATTAAGTAGGTTAAGTATATAACATTAGTACAAACAAGTTTCTTTCAATCCGTTTGTACAAACAATTCCTTAATCATTATCATTATTACCTTCATCATCTGTTCATTTCAAAATCTGTATCTCACGTGATTAGCAACTCTCTTACAATCGTTCCTTGACATCACTCATTCCATGATCTCCATATTCTAAAATTTTCTGTTATATTCTACAACGTAATCTATACAATGTCAAATGATTTCAATACCACTAGGTATGAAAATTTTGACAAAGACTTGTGATAGCATTCTTATTCGATGTTGACTTTTAAAGGTTAACGAATAACAATTCTTTACGATTAGAGTGGCATAGCAGAAGTAGACCATAACCCACAGGTTCTGTAAATCGAAGTATTTTATCCACCCAGATTCTACCAGAATCTAGAGAAATTCTATTGACTGTCACCAAGAGGTATGATCTAGAAAATAAGTAGACGGTTTGATGTGAATGGATGTAAATTATAATTATGGTGTACAACATAATTATAAATGCATCACACACGTGAACTTGTAACCTTGATTAGCCTAACTTAAATTCATTCAATTCAACTTTAAATTAAATCTCGGGACGAGATTTCTGTAAGGGGTGGAGACTATAACAACCCAAGAATTTTCATCAAACGCAAAACTTATTTTACTATTATCACAATTGTACGGGAAATTTTTGCTTTTTAATTTATTGTATTCGTAGATATCTAAATATGTCATGTTATACTTGCATAACTAAAGTAGTCACAGCTCACGCAACCTATCTATGGCAAATCTGTCTTCATTATATCAATCAAACATCATAACCATGTCAATAATATCATTCATATTTTATTATACAAAGTATTTACATTTTGTCCTATAATGTACCATTTACAACATTATATCAAAACGGGGTTTAAACCATTATCGTATATCTCTAAACCCTAATTCCATGAAGGGTTAATATCTAAAGTGAATATATAAGATACTAAAGCATATGTACAAGTAATATAACATCTCATATGAATATACATTCTATCCAAAGAAAGGTACAAGTCCTTAAAAGCTCAATATACAAGTCATTAAGCATGATCTCTAAAATAGCCGTTTTACCTCCGTTTTCATCCTCATTTCTTCACTATCACTTATGTACAAGCTACTATACTCATTTTACAATATATGAACCCTAATTATTCCATTCATAAGCTTTCATACCTCCTTTTGCATTCAAAACACTAATTCAAAACCCTAAACCCTAAAACCAAGCTAGATTCTAAACCATGACACGTTTCTTCATTTTTATCCATTGTAAACCTAAACCAACTCTCAAATAAGTTTTAATAACTTAATTTATAACATTATCAATCATTTTTTAAACATATTCCATCATGTTTCATCATCTTACTTCAATGACAGAAGAAATAAATCAGGAAACCCTAATTGTACCCTAATTGTATTTTTTGACCCGTTTACTCATTTTCAGACCATGTCTCATTCTCAAAGAAGCAACCAAGAGTCATTTAAAACCATATAATTTGTTTACTAACCTTTATCTATCGCATTAACCATCCTTTTCTTCAACAAGTGTACGAGATAATACAAAGCTAGGAAAACCGTAAAAGCGTTATATGAACCCTAATTCCAAGCTACGGCTTAGTCTTTCAATTTCAACCCATTTTAACTAAAACCAACGATCAAAATTCATTGATAATACTTTATTTAAGCTCTAGGATTTGTATTCCATCATTCCTAATCAAGAGTATGCAAAATATAAACAATGAAAGTCAAGTAAACCCTAATGTGCCTAATCCACCGTGACCTCATTTCTCGCGCTTCGCGCACGCTTCTACCCAGCGTCTTAACCCAAACACACTCTCGCTGATAATCTTTGACTATCCTTCCTATAACCTGCACCCTTGGGCTACATATATTAACTAACTCCCCATTAGTTTTATAGCTCCGAAATAAAGCTTGAAAAAATTGTGAAAACATAGTCCCGAATCCCCCAAACAGCACCCCCGAACCCTTTCATATCAATTTGTGACCCTATTTCAAACCATTTCCAAGTGCAAATAAACTTATGTGAAATCTTCTAGAATCCCTTAATCAGCTTTTCATCTATTATACTATTCCTTGGACAAAATTGAGACGCACATGCCTCTCTTTTTGCTTACTTCAGCCGCGGGCATCACATGGGCAAAACAAACTCACCAAAGCTAGTTTCTAGCTTTTGTCCAACACATCTAATAGACCCTCTAATCATCCTCTAGACTCCCAAAGTTCCTAAACAGATCCATAGCTTACCTTGGTCACAAGATCATTTACCTATAAATAGCAACCTAAACTCTTCTTTTTTCTTCATCCCCACTTCCTTCCTCTATAACCCTTACATAGAAAGCAATATTTTTTACTCTATAGGATCCTAATGATCTTAGATGGCTCAGTTCAGAAAGGAAGAAAAAAGAAACTCAGGTAACGAAGGCCCGGAGCGTTATTCTAGGAGTCGAAGGCCGGGAAAGGTCTTGATTTCCGACCCGTTTCTAAGCTATAAACTCAAGACCAGGTTCTCTAAGCTTATTATCTTCTTTTATAATGTTATAATTTTCATATGATCCTAAATAAACTCTTGTTAATGTTTCATAACCCAATTCATGCTCAATTTCCATTTTGATCCAAAACCGTACACCGAACTTAATTTCGCGTTTTTTCTTAAAACTAAATGTTATAATGATTAATTATTATTGAAATATATCCTCAGATGCTTAAATTAATTGTTTTAAAATAACCATTTATTGATTAATGCGTAATTTGATCTTAAAACCTGCGGTGTTACGTTTTGAAACCTCATTTGACCGTTATGTTCCTAGCTTATCTTAACGAATCGTTATTCAAAACTTTCGTTACTACTCCTAACCACAAATATAAAAAACAACTTAAAAATTCACAATTAAATAATAACTATCCCTCCTCATTCATCCCATAATTACCTCAATTTACCATCACCACCAATAAGCCATTATTTTACAAAAACGTCCACTTACATAACTAACACCTCTAATTTCATACACATACCAACAACCCTAACACACACATTTTAAAACATACCCAAAACCCCTATCCCTAAACAATTAACAAACAAATCACCTAATCAATTCCCCCTATACCCATATCCCCCACCTTTACAAATCCCAAAACCCCCCCCCTTAACCCACACCCAAAATCACCCTACACCCCACATACCCCCCCAACCACCCCCCACCAAACCAACCCTCAACAAATAACCCCAAAATCTACATCCCCCTAACCAAAACCCTCACCACTTCCTACACAATACCCCCACACTTTTCAATCCACAACCTTTAAACACAAATACAACCTAAAATCCATCTAAACTTTAAACCTCAAACCCTATAAAAACCCATTTCACCAACCTAAACATCATCAAACCAAATCATTCAAACACAAAACCCCAAATAATAATAATAATCTCTCTCATTACCACCACCAACTCTACCCCAACTACCCCTAAACCTTCTACTTTCAAACCCACTACCCCCCCCTTACCCACTACCCCCCTACCACCCTCATCCCAAACCCCATCCTTACCACTACAAAATTACCACACTCCAATTCATCACTTAAAACCTCCTCAAAAAACCCCCACACATGTATGTGATTAGTACTATCTCATCATCATTCTGGGTGTAATTCTATTATGATATTGTATGTGTATCACCTCTCTCAGACTAGATAATGGAGTCTTAGAGAGTCAATCCAATAAAGATAAAATATATTTAGTGTTCATTTGATCGTATTTGATATACTTTACAGAGATCAACACTACCGATGATAACAATATTAAACTCCTATCTCATAGCTATACTCCCTCTCAATACTCTCAAAAAAACAATACCTCGAAGGACTACTCAGGAGAGACATACTCACATAGATCTCTTCATTCTCACTTATCATGTGCATACAGATTCTTCTCTCGATCGACCTCCTAGTGCTTACCACTCTTGAGGACAGAACACAATTAACTCTCATTACTCATTTCTATCTTGTGTTTCAGACATCTCTACACTATTTTCCTGTACTCTTCTTAATAAGAGTCACTCTTAAGCATTCTTTTAACTTATAAACAGACTCTAAATTATTATCTCAAAAAGTACTTCTGCTTTATTTAACAATATATAGAAGTAAATTCCTAGTATATCAGCCTTGAGTCTGTCTATATGTCTCTAACTTATGAAATCATTATCTTAACTGAGAGATAGGCGCTAAATTCTGTAAGTAGTTCTATCTTTTGCGTAGTCATGTGCACTTAGAATTGTTATGAAATTACTCTCTCACACATCTCTGTATTTGAGGTCGCTCTCTAATCTAAGACTCGCTTAGTAGATATCCCACCGTCCTATTAGAGAGCTCTCTCTTCGTTCCCATGCAAATTAATGCATTTTGTTGTTGACGATATAGATATGTATATAGTAATCAGCGTGAGTGTGATTTCGCTTAGATCTATGTGTGTGATTAGATTGTCTTTGAATTCCTGATATTATATCTATATATCGCTAATTAATCTCTCGTAAAAATATGCGAATGTATCCCATAAAAGATACTATATAGTAATGCCTCCCTGTGTCTACTTTATAATATGTGTGTGTGTTATGATGTGTGTGTGTGTGTGATATAGATGTCTAGGAGTCAAGACTGAGTAAACATGTCTTTCTCGTTGGACGTATGAGAATCTTTTCTATAATATTGAGTCGATTTGTTAGAGTTTGATCGGCCCTCGACTCGCATGTCTCTCCTATCTCCTCTTGGTGTGTGTTTGTAATGAGAGAGAAGTCTTATGTAGATCAGAGACTGATCTGTGAGGAAGAGATCTAATGTTTTCTGTGTGTTGAGAGTGTATGTGTGTGTATAGTAAACATCCCAAAAAACCCCCCACAAACCTCCATACTTAAACCCAATAAACTGCTAGATACATTTAAAACCACACAACACCACACTACTCTTCTGTAGAAACCTCTATATATACCCACCTCTCCACACACCTCTACCCTCCTCTCAACTGTTTTACACTGTGAAGACTCTCGCTTCTCACCCCCACTTGTGTGTGAAGTCTCCATCCTCTCGCGCTGTAAATCATCTATGTGATATATATTGTGAAACATTAATTCTGTGTTCAGAGTGTAGCAATAGATGTGTACCCCAACACTCACCACAAGACACCCTGCTCTGCTCTTCTCTATCCCGCATCTCTAGTTCTGTCATCACTGTTTACCCATCCGCTCTATCTCTCGCTACCTCCTTGTGTGCCTTCACTTGATAGAAACTCATCTCGCTCACCTCACACTCATGATCTTATGGCTATCCTTTTTTTCTCTCCCCCGTTGTGTGTGTGAGGACTTAATAGATATAGATTGAGAGAGACCAAATCTCTCAAGAGAAAAGAAGATTCTCACTCTTCGTAAGTCACTCCTGTCCAACCTCACTCTCCACAACTGTGTCATACATGTCGCTCGCTCTCCCACACAATTCTCTCACTCTCTCTATATAGTGAGAGAGATAGTAGATGAGAGACATTCCTCCTCTAGCCTCTTGCGCACTATCATCTCTGTACTGCCCCATAGATGGCAACATCGTTGAAAGAATTAATAGCAACTAGATAAATTTCTTAAGATGTGTGTGTCTCACACAATATCCCTCTCTTCACTCACATCTTCTACTGTATCACACTCTTCTCAACTATCAGTAAGAGAGAGAGATAGAGATAGAGACATATAACGTTGTATTGTGCACGCGTTACACAACTCATATATGTATACCTCTTCTCCATTCACTATTTTGGAGATTTGTTGTGTGTGTGTCTTCCCTCTATAGTCTCATATCTCGCGTCGCTTAACTAAAATTCACATTATAATACCAAGACTCTACCCTGTATACCCCCACTTACTCTCGCACCTCTCGCTCTTCATCGCTATCACACCCAAAATACCCCCCTTCACTAACCTACTCATCCCCCTATCAACCTTTCAAACTCTCTTAACCCCACCTAACAAATCCAATCCATTAAATCCATTTACCCCCCCCCCAATTACATCCCTTTAATTATAATAAAATTTAATCCACATTAAAACCCCCCTAAACCTCAAAACAACTAACACCCATCACCATACTAACCACACATACTCCCTTACATCACACTTTTACCTTAACTCCCCTCAACACCAAATTAAATTTAACACCCTTCACTCCAACACCTACATCTTACCCCCTTTAATCAACTTTTCCCCCAAATCATCAAAACAATCACAATTCTCCCTCCCCACCCTCCTCCACCTCCCCACCACATACTTCGCACCTGTGTGTGTGTGTGTGTGTGTGTTTCCACACCAAACACACTCTCGCAATATAAGACCACATATATCCTATATTTATTAATCTATAGAAACCTGATGTGCTCTCTCTCTCTAGTCAACTAATTGTGTGTGTGTGTGTGTGTGCCACTCGCGCGCACTCCCATCCGCCTCCACCTCCACTCTTACAATTCCAAATTTAACCACATCCCTCAAAATATCCTAAAAAATCCCAAATACAAACACTACCCCAATAATCCTCCCTTCATTAACCTCACTACCATAGAGAAAATACCCCACAAAAAAATTAACACCATCAGTATAATTATGATATAGACGCAGAAGTGTGTTCCTCTGATAGACATATAGCGACTCTTGTGTGTGTTCCTTCTTCCATACCTACACATGATATATATTTTCCTCACTTTCGCCCTGAGATATATATATTTATTGTGGTGTGTGTGTGTTAGTAATAGTCAGTTGTGTAGAAAGATATATCAAACAAACTCTCACTCTCTCACACTTCGCAATTGTCTTGACATGTCATGCATCATCGCATGTGTGTGCCACATTCATATAACACCACACTCGCACGCCTGTCACTCATATGTGATCTCCTCTCTTCGTCTCTCACGTGTGTGTGTGTGTACAAAGAGATAGATAGTGAGGTTCCCTGTGTGTGTAGAGAGATATCTTTTATTCGTCGCTTTCATGTCACGCGCCGCCGCGCTCTCGCGCCGCATGTTCTATCTACTTTAGTCGTCCTGTTGTGTAAAATTGTTGTGTATCAGGGATATTTTTGCGTTCACTCATGAGAGAGAGATGAGAGAGTACTTGCTAGAATCTCATGTGATAGAGAGAAAAATCACCCATCCCCTCCACAACAACGCTGCTGGCTCTCTCATCCACGCACATCACTTTGATATATGTGTGAGAGACCTCATATAATGATATGATGTTGATGTGTTCTGTACACTAGTTCAATACCCACTGCGCTAGTGTTTAAGATACTGTATAGTATAGATAGAGATAGACTTATACAACTCTCTCAGCTAGCGCTTGCGCTATACCTCCCTTTACTGCAAGAGTTATATTGGTTAAGAATGCTGATAGATCTGTTAGTGTTGTGTGTGTGTGTGTGTGTGTGTGTCACTCTCTCTATAGCGTCTATGAGAGAGATCCTAAGATGTGTGTGTTCTAGAGAGTGTGTATAGTACACTCTCTTCATCTCTCTCTCGAGCTCTCGCTCTCTCTTCAAACCACATAGCACCCAACATGCGAGAATAAACAATTACTCATGCAATCCTCTCTCTCGCTCTCTCTCTCTCACCACAATCACTGACACTCTCCGCCGCTAAACACGTGTGTACTAGTAGTAACTATTATCTCCCCCCCGAGACTCTTCGACTTAAATTTAGATCTTTAACACTCGAGCACCCAACATATGTTTTGATATACACTGTCTCTACTCTATGTGTAATACACCCTCGAGTGTGTGTCAAGACCCCTGTGTATGCTCATGTGATATAATAGAGTAATTGGAAGGGTGAGCCACCTAAACCATATCCTCATAGAGCAGAATCCAACTCTCACTACGCAGAGAGATATATGTCTTGTGACCCACTCTCCTATCACAGCACACCGCTCCTTCTCACTGCTCACTCTCCACTCACCTATAACTACACAACACTATACTTTATAAATCTACCCCAAATGTGCGCACCCCGTCATATGTTCATCGCGCTTTCTGATACGACCCAACACTAAATTGAATTCTATGTAGATGTCGGAGTAGTCAAATAACCTCACATTCCTCTCGCTCGCACTCGTAAGTCCCCCCACCAGCATCTGATCCTACTCGCTCACCCGCTAATAAAATTATTCGCTTTACAGCGATCTCTCGCACAATAAGATAGTTTGTTTTGTGTGCGCACAATATCTCGTCGTGTTGAAGTTTATGTGGAGAATCTCGTTTAGGAGAGCGCTCGAGCATAAAACAACCTGTGCCTCGCTCTCGCTACCCATAAGTCTAATACAATACCACCCTTTCACACTTTCTATAAAAATCAAGATCATCCCTCTTAGTTGTCAGTCAATGAATAATCTCTAGCATTCTTGTAGTAATCTGGGCGCGGTAGTGTGTCTGTGTGTGTACAACTGTGTGTTTACGGCTCGCGCCTAAGTTCTCCTTCTGCCATGCACTATAATAGTAAATAATTTTTATACTTGACCCAATGATGTCGTGGGTGTGTGTGCATGTGTGTGTAGATAGAGACCGGCCGAATGTGTGTGGTGTGTAGGATGAGTAAGTTGTTATATATAGTACTATGTGTGTGTGTGTGTGTATTGGAGACTGCTCTCTCGCTCCCCCTCTCCTTTCGCTTCTCTCGGCGGTGGGTTTTGTGTTGGTTTGTTAGGGTGAGTATAGTGAGAGTGTGAGAATACCTCTTCGAATATGTAGATGTGTGTGTGATGGTGTGTGTGTTGGTGTATCGAAGGAGAGTGTCCCGTGGGAAGGATACACGAAATTTGAAATGGGTAACAGATGATCGAAGGTAATAATGATAAGATTAAGGAATTGTTTGTCAAACGGATTGAAAGAAACTATTTGTAGGATGTTATAACGTAAGGCCTACTTATTTATAATTAGTCACTTACAAAAAGAAGCGTTCAACTCCTTGTAACTGAGAATTTATAAATCCATAGTTCAGAGATTTATAATTTCCTTATTCAAATGAAGAAGCATTCTAATTCATTTCAATAAGATGATCATAAATCGTCTTACCTAAGCATAAAAACATGATATGGTAATGTGTAGAAAATGAATTGTTAGATAATATTGAGATGTTGATTGTACTGACGCCCATATAATCGAGGATGAAAATTTATGTTGCAAAGGTATGAGGAGAGTATTTAGAGTTTGAGTATGATAGAATCGACAAATAATGTCGAGTTTTGATACCACCAGATAACAAGATGTAACGGAATTATCTCTTTATTATTTCATAGATAACTTTACATATGAAAAAGAGTTGATACTTATGTTACATGTCTCGAGATTTAGTTGAGAGATAGAGTGATGTTGGAAAATAGATGTTTTTAGCTCCTACAGTTTCTAGTCTGATGGCCTACTTTGTGGCAATTCTGACACCTAACAGTGCACGGTCCTGTGTGATGCAGAGTACACTTCCTACAAAGGGGATGAGGTCTATTATATCCACGGTTTCCATTATCCTTAAGGATTTCCTGCCTTCCATTTTGCTGCTGATGGTGATAATTGTTGCGGTTGTTATTGTTACGGTTATTTGGGTAGTTATTTTTGTTAATGTGATTTGTTTGAGAGAGAGATGAGAGATGTTGTTACGTTTATTGGGGTAGTTGTTGTTAGGGGGTGGTGTTCCTTCTATCATCGATCTTTCGTTTGTGATCATTGGTTTCTTGCACAGAATTACGCTTTATTATTTGGTCCATTAGTCTGTGAGCTATGTTGGTGGCTTCTTCCAGAGTCTGAGGTTTTGAAGCAGTAACGTTTCCTTCAATGCTTTGCGGCAGTCCCCCGATGAAAGCTTCCATAAGTTTCTCAGAATTTGGCACCATGTTTGGACATAAGAATGCTAATTCTTGGAATCTTCTAATATAAGTCTTGAGATCACTTCCATTTACAGTTAGACCATAAAATTCATCTTCCATTTTCTTGATCTCAGTTCGAGGACAGTACTTGTTCGTCAGAAGCCTTTTTAACTCAGTCCAGGTGATTTGATTAGCTTGCTTTATTCCCATAGGCTGGGCATGTGCATTCCACCATACAAAGGATCAATCAGTTAAAGTACCAGTAGCAAATGTTACTTTATTTTCCTCAGCACATCTGCTTCGTGAGAATACTGATTCAGTTCGTTCAAACCAGCGAATAAGGCCTACTGCTCCTTCCGTACCATTAAAGCAGAAAGGTTGACAGCTGATAAACTCTTTGTAGTTTCCCGTTTTTACTGTAGGAGTTCCAGTAAGATTGTTGGGATTACTAGCACTTGCTATGGCAGCAGTCTGTGCTTCCACGGCTGTAGTAAGATCAGCAATCAGTTGCCGGATGGCATCTAAAGTTATGGCTGGTGTTTCGGATGTTGACGTCCTTTTGGGAGGCATTCTATCAACATAAGAGAACATGTAGTAAGAATGACATCACAAGTTTAGAAAGGTAATACTTTAAAGAAAATGTGATGCTTAAAATGCTTAGAGAAATGCTTATTTTTGGATTTTAAGCACTTAGAAGTTATGGTATGATTCATGAAGACGGAGATAATGATACAAATGATGGAGATGATGATGGAAGAGAGAGATAAGTTGGAAATAATAAGGTATGAAACGGGATTTCCTTTATAAATAACTTGCCTTCTTACTGTACATAGTCAAGATTTGACAAGCGTTTTTATTTATACCACACATCCCATGGCTAGGATAAAGCTATAACTATTCTAAGAGTTTGTTGATTCTGAGCCGGTAGATGACATCCTAAAGATCTTCCTGATTTGTTTGGTGACGAGCTTGGATTTTCTCAATGATTTGTTCAAGATCGGAAATTCTGTAGTGAGCAAAGGCAATCTTATCCTTTTGCCCTAACCGCTTCTTTTGAAGTTTGATAATTGAGTTGGATTTTCCTTGAGTTCAGTCTTAGTTCGTTTCCATTATACGTCCTTTTCCCTTATTTTCTCAATGCGGTGAAAAGAGAGTTCTTCTAAGTAATTCAAAATATCTTCGATTTGTTCCTCATGATGCTTCAGATACATCTTAATTGAACATTTTCCTATTTCAAATATCTGAGGAGGGGTAGGTGTATAAACTGAGGAAGATGGTGATACCAAATTACAAGTTTGATTCCGAGATGAATTAGATAACGTAGTTGAGGAAGAAGATGGAGAATGGATTCGCTTCTTAGGTGGTAATAGTTCTTCAGGAACAAAGAAATATCGAGGATCAAATAGTAATGATGGTGGTAATACCGGAGATGGAGTCAAAATAGCTGGTGGAGTAATAGGATCTGGTGATGAAATAGGTAATTCCTTAGCATAAAATGCTTGTACGTCCTTCAAACAAGGATTATTGTAGAAAGATGAGAATACTGGTGGGATCATATTATCTGTAGAGTTTTCTGAAGAGTTAAAAGAACTGCTTCCTGATGAAGCTGGGAAATAATCCGATGAGACCGAAGTATAGTTAAGAATATTCATAGAGGAAAAAGCATCCTTAATATCAGAAGTAGAGCGGTTGGGAGAAGACATCGTTCTGTTAACAACCCCGTCGTAAATAACATAAGTTATTTATGTAATAGTATAATAGATATGTATCTTTACGTACTTGTTCCGGAATGTAGTGGCACGGAGGACTTTGATGGCTGAAAAATGAAATGTGGTTATAGTTAAGGTTTTGACCTTGTTCTCTATAACCATGGCGCTGATACCAATCTGTAACACCCCCATTTTTACAATATAGCAGCGGAAGCTAATCTGGGGTATTACTTCATGGATACAACAATCATAATCATAGAAAATGACCCAAAAGAGACGTTTATTCAAAAGATATGTTATCATTCATTTCAAATCAGAGTTTTTACAAAGGTAGGTCCCAAAATCTAGTTACATACATTGTGAATGATAACAAGTTTAGCCATCTTCGAGTCCATGCCACTCCGTGCCGCAACTTGCTCAATTACCTGAGATAAACATGCTAGAAAGGGTCAACACAAAGGTTGAGTGAAATTCATAGGTTTGATAAGTAGTTTGAATACAAGTTATAGTGTAATAATTGTTTAAACACAATTATTATGATATTGTTATTATACACCCGTTATTAGTAATAATTGCAACGAATACAATTATCATAGTAACAATGTATTATCCCGTTATTGCCTTATTTGGTCTGTTTGGTCTTGTCTGGTCTAAGCTCATGGCACACAAACTGACTAGTGTATATATATATAGATAATGGCCCTCGGTGTAGGTAATTGCCATATACCTATGAAATTCAAATATAGTGTGTTTGGTTACCTATCCGGCTAACACAAACAGGATTCGTCAATCCCGATAGATCTATCCACAATATTTGCGTTCACCCGAAAGTGATTAATGGTCCATGATAATGAGGGACTTTTGGCATAAAGTAACTTAGACATTAGTGATAATGGTATATCAGATTAGCATATAGCTTGCAAAAACACTTGTATTCGTAATTTATAGCATGTATAAGTCTTTGAAAAGTAATCACATTGTTATAAGATAAACGAGTATGCAAAGAGTTTGTAACAAGCATGTATCCCCCTCGCGGGTTTATAAAACATGTAAAATGAGTAAAGGCGAGGTTATGAACTTCACGTATCATAATAGAATATAGTTTATAGCATGTATCCCCCTCGCGGGTTTATAAAATATTCAAAAATGATAGTAAATAGCCACGTCACACAACCTGAGTAGAATATGTCAAGTCTTAGGAAGATTGTACTTTAGAACTTTGGTTTAAGAGTTATGAGTTTGATTGAAGAGTTTGGAATTATTGTATCACTGTTCGGGCCATCATAATTCAAAAGTCATTCAGTAAACGTTTGAGGAGCTAGGGCACTTTAAATCGTAAACCCAACAACTTAGTCAGAACGTAATACCAAGATGAAACTCAATATGAAGCTCCCTAGTATTGTAATACAATATAATCGGTTTTAAGCATTTTATTCAATATTTGAAAATGTTAAGCACATCAAGCGTTTATTAAAGTTATGTCTGGTAATGTTTTTAATATGTTTTTATACTTTTTCAAAATGTTACATTTTAGACCCTGAGGTTTGGAAAATTGCAAGTAGACCCCTAGGGTTTGCATTTTTACGACTTTGGTCCTTCAACTTTGAAAGATATACCAAGTAAACCTTGGAATTGGAAAAGTGACATAATATACCCCTATAGTTATAACTTTGATAAAATGACACTTTTAGTCCTTTTAGTTATAAGTTTCTAAAATTTACGATATATACTCCTTGCATGGATTATAATTACAAAACATGTCCAAATTGCCATGCAAGCTTATTTTAACATTTCAAAAGATATTTATAAGTTATAATAAACTAAAATATGAAGTTTTAACGTAACACAAGTTTAAAATAACGATTCGTTAGGCTAGGAAGCAAAAACAGGTCAAATTAGGGTTTCAATACGAAACGCGCGGGTTTTAAAGTTCAAATTATCCTTCATAAATCAATAAAGTTTATTTTAACATTAATTAAGCAAGGATAGGATAGATTATAACAATATTTATTCATATAACATTTAGTTTTATAAGAAAACCGTGAAATTAGGGTTTCATTGACGTTTTGGACTCAAAATGGGAAAAAGAGCATGAAATTGAGATATGAAACTTTAACAAGAGTATATTTAGGATCATATGAACATTATAAGGGTGTAGTAGCATATATGAAGTTGATAGAACCTGGGTTTGAGCTTCAATGATCAAAAATGGTGGAAATGGGTCGTTTCGGGTAGTATTTCCACTCGTACGCCTTGTATCTTCACTCCGGGGCTTCAATTCTTTAGGGATTCACTTCTTGAACTTCTTTAATGATCCTAGGATCATAAGGGAGCAAAGGATTGCTGCCTATAATGGGTATGAGATAAGAGAGTGGGGGATGAGAATGAATGAAGGGTTATGGGTTCTATTTATAGGTAAAGGAAGTCTTGGTGACTAAGGAAGCTTTGTGATCTGATCTTGGACACTTGGAATAGCTAGAGCATGAGGTGGGGAGGCTATGTGATGAGTATGCATGCTAGAAACTAACTAGAAGATGTTGGAATGCCCATGTGCTTGCCGCGGCTGCTATGGTGTAAAGAAGGGGCATGTGGTTTGATTTTTAACCATAAAATGGAAAGAAGGACCTTGTAAGCTGCTTAAGGGTTTCTAGAAGGGGTTCATGGAAGTTATTTGCACATGGTTTGGTTTTAAATGGGTCAAAAATGATAAAGAAGGGGTTCGGGTCTGTTTTGGGTTCGACAAAAGTTTTACAAGTTTTCAAGCTCATATTTCATGTGTAATTGATTAAGGATGGTTAATATATGTTCCTAAGGTCTGATATAAGAAGGATTAACAAATATTAGCAATTGGTTTGGGTTAAAACGGGTTAGAATTGAAGAAATGGGGTCACGGGTTCAACTAGGGCTTGTTTAGGGTTTTCTTGACTTTCTTGGTTTATAATTCGTATGATTTTGATTAGGAATGATGGAATACAGATCCTAGGGCTTATATAAAGGATTATCAATGAAGTTTGATCATTGGTTTAAGTTAAAATAGGTCGAAATTGGTAGAATAAGCCGTGGCTTGGAATTAGGGTTCATATAAGGCTTTTAGGGTTTTCTAGCTTTGTAATTCTCGTACATTGTTGAAGAAAGGATGGATAATGATGGATAAAGGTTTGTAAACTCATTTTATGGGTTTACAATGACTCTTGGTTGCTTACTTGAGAATGAGATAGTCTGAAAATGAGTAAACGGGTCAAAATCACAATTAGGGTACAATTAGGGTTTTCTAGATTTATTTCTTGTGTGATGAAGGTAGAATGATGAAAATGGATGATGAATATGATTGATAAAAGTACTAAATTAAGTTATTAAAACTTAATTGAGAGTAGAGGTGTTTGGGTTTATAATGATAAAAATGAAAAACGTGTCATGGATTAGAAACTACTCGTTTTAGGTTTAGTGTTTTGAATTAGTGTTTTTACAGTAAAAACGTCTATGAAAGTTTATGAATAGAATAATTAGGGTTTACACATTGTATATTGAGTATAGTAGCTTGTACATAAGTGATGGTGAAGAAATTAGAATGAAAACAAAAGTAAAATGGCTATTTTAGATGTCATGCTTAATGACTTGTACATTGAGCTTTTAGAGACTTGAACTTTAACTTGAAGAGATTTTATAATTCAAATGAGATGTTATATTGCTTGTACATATGCTTTAGTGGCTTGTGCATTCACTTTAGATATTAGTCATTCATGGAATTAGGGTTTAGAGATATACGATAACGGTTTAAAGCCCGTTTTGATATAACGTTGCGAATGGTACATTATAGGAATAATGTACTTTGGAATGATGAATAGAAAAGATATTGACTTGACATGTTATGATGTTTGCTTGACATATATGAAGACAGGATTGCCATAGATAGGTTGCGTGAGCTCGTCTACTTTAGTTATGCAAGTTACATGACATACTGAGATATTGACAATGCAAGTAATGTAATAAAGCGAAAAATTTCCCCGTATAATTGTGATAATAGTAGATGAAATTTCTTGGCTTGATATAAGCTCCACCCCCTTACATAATCTCGACCTCAAGATTTAATGGACAGTTATAGTGAATAGATGTAGTACTTGGGCATGAATTTGGATTTTTTTTTGTTATGTTAATCAAGGTCATAAGTCCACAGTGTGTGTGCAATTATAATTATGTTGTACAAACCATAATTATATTACCTCCTTTCCCACGTCATACTTATTTTTCAAGATCATACCTCATGGTGACAAGTCAATAGAATTTCAACTAGATTCTGGTAGAATCTGGGTGAGAAGGAATACGTTGCCTACTCAACCGTAAGGGAAATCGTTATTTCATTATCCTTTTAAAAGTCAACATTAAATAAGAATGTTATCACAAGTCTTATGTCAAAATTTTCATACTCGTTTGTAATTGAAATCATTTGACATTGTATAGATTCTGTGTATTCCTTGTTATTAAGGTTGCACATAAAATAACAGAAAATTTTAGATACGGAGATAATGGAATGATGTAAGTCGAAAGAATGATTATGAATTTGTAAGAGAGTTCTAATCACGGTGAGATACAAATTTGGGACAGTGAACAGATATGAAGGTAATAATGATAATGATTAAGGAATTGTTTGTACAAATGGATTGAAGAAATTTGTTTGTACGACTGTTTATATACTTAAGCCTATTATATATAATTATCACTTACAAAAAAGAAGCGTTCAACTCCTTGTAACGGAGAATTTATTAAATTCATAGTTTCGTATGTTTATATTTCTTATTCAAAATGAAGAAGTAAACTAAGTACATTCAATAAGATGATATCAAATCTCTTACCTAAGCAATAAAAAACAGGATATGGTAATGTGAAAAAAGATATGATCATGAATGTTTAGAAACAAATTAATATTTGAATATTGATTGCCCATATGATAATACAAGGATTAAAATTTATGTTGCAAAGGTAATGAGGAAAGTATTTAGAGTTGAACAAAAAATATAATTAATGGAAATTGACCAAATGATGTCGAGTTTAGATATCAACAATAACAATGTAATGGAAACAATCACTTTATTTATTTCAATGATAACTTTACATACGAACTTTAATATGAAAAAATGAATACTTATGCTAAGTATCTTATATAAAGGATAAAAGGTAAACAGACGACGAGAGATTGTTGCTTGATGACTTGGGTTTTTAGATGAAGAAGATTTTGATGAGAGTTGAATATCCTCGAGAGTTCTTTAGGGTAAAATCCTAAAGTGAACAAAATAGCCAACAAAAGCAAGCTCATCTCTAAGTATGCTTTCCTGTGGCCCTGTTATTTGCTTTTGAGCACTGATTCGCATAATGTCCTTTCTTTCCACAGGCATTACAAGTTACGGATACCGTTTGTAGATTGTTTCTAGTGGTTTTGTTTCTGCAGTTCTTGGTCAGATGACCTACTCTGTTGCAAGTCCGGCATTTGACAGTACAAGGACCTATGTGATGTAGGGTGCATCTTTTACACAAAGGACGATTTCCAGTATATCCGTTAGTGGCAGTATAAATATTGAAGGTTTCTTGTCTTCTATTCTGCTGTCGGTGGTAATCATTGTTATGGTTGTTATCGTTGTAGTTATTCTGATAGTTGTTGTTGACGATGTTTCCTTTATTCTCAAGTTTTCGTTTGCGATCATTGGTTTCTTGTACAGAATCACGCTTTATTATCTGATCCATTAACCTCTGGGATATGTTGATGGCTTCCTCCAAAGTTTGAGGCTTTGAGGCAGTAACATTTCCTTCAATGCTTTGCGGTAGTCCCCCGATGAAAGCTTCTATAAGTTTCTCAGAATTCAGCACCATGTTTGAACATAAGATTGTTAATTCTTGGAATCTTCTAATATAAGTCTTGAGATCACTTCCATTTATAGTTAGACCATAAAATTCATCTTCCATTTTCTTGATCTCAGTTCGAGGACAATACTTGTTTGTCAGAAGCCTTTTTAACTCAGTCCAGGTGATTTGATTAGCTTGCTCTATTCCCATAGGCTGGGCATGTGCATTCCACCAGGACAAGGCATCATCAGTTAAAGTACCAGTAGCAAATGTTACTCTGTCTTCCTCGGTACACTTGCTACAAGAAAACACTGACTCGGTACGTTCAAACCAGCGAATGAGGTCAACAGCTCCTTCTGTGCCATTGAAGTAGAAAGGTTGACAGTTTATGAATTCTCTGTAGTTTCCTCTTTTTGCTACAGGAATTTCTCTAGGTTTAGTGTTCCTATTGGAATTGTCGGAAGTTGCCATGGCAGCAGCTTATGCTTTCAGAGCTGAGGAGATGCCATCATTAATCAGTTGCCGGATGGCATCCAAAGTTATGACTGGTGTTTCAGATGTTGACGTCCTTTTGGGAGGCATTCTATCAACAAAAGATGATACGTAGTAAGATTGATATCATAAGTTTTGAAAAGTAATAAAAGAGAATGTGATGCTTAAAATGCTTAAAGGAAAATGTTTTTAAGCACTTAGAGGTTATAATAAAGATGGAAATAATGACGCAAATGGTGGAAATGATGATGAAAGAGAGATAAGTTTGAAAAATAAGGTATGAAACAGGATTTCCTTTATAAATAACTTGCCTTTCTACTATACATAGTCAAGATTTGACAAGCGTTTTTATTTATACCACACATTCCGTGGCTTAGGATAAAGCTATAACTAGTTTAAGAGTTTGATGATTTTGAGCTGGTAGATGACATCCTAAAGATCTTCCTGATTTGTTTGGTGACGAGCTTGGATTTTCTCAATGATTCGTTCAAGATTGGAAATTCTGTAGTGAGCAAAGGCAATCTTATCCTTTTGCCCTAACCGCTTCTTTTGAAGTTTGACAATCTGAATACGGATTTCCTTGAGTTCAGTCTTCAGTTCGTTACCATTTATACGTCCTTCTTCCATTCTCTCAATGCGGTGAAGATAGAGTTCATCTAAATAATTCAAGATATCTTCGACTTGTTTCTCATGATGTTTCAGATACATCTTATCTGAACATTTTTCTATTTCAAATACCTGAGGAGGGGTAGGAGTATAAACTAAGGAAGATAGTGATACCAAATTACAAGTTTGATTCTGAGATGAATTAAATAACGTAGTTGAGGAAGAATATGGAGAATGGATTTGCTTCCTAGGTAGTAATAGTTCTTCAGGAATAAAGAAATATCGAGGATTAAATAGTAGTGATGGTGGTAATATCAGAGATAGAGTCAAAATAGCTGGTGGAGTAATAGGATCTGGTGATGAAATAGGGAATTCCTTAGCATAAATTGCTTGTACGTCCTTCAAATAAGTATTATTGTAGAAAGATGAGAATACCGGTGGAATCATATTATCGTTAGAGTTTTCCGAAGAGTTAAAAGAATTGCTTCCCAATGAAACTGGGAAATAATCTGATGAGACCGAAGTATAGTTAAGAATATTCATAGAGGAAAAAGCATCCTCAATATCGGAAGTAGAGTGGTTGGGAGAAGACATCGTTCTATTAACAACCTAGTTTGTAAATAACATAAGTTATTTATGTAATAGTATAATAGATATGTATATTTACATACTTGTTCCGGAATGTAGTGGCACAGAGGACTTTGATGGCTGGAAAAGAAATGTGGTTATAGTTAAGGTTTTGACCTTGTTCTCTATAACCATGGCGCTGATACCAATCTGTAACACCCCCATTTTTACAATATAGCAGCGAAAGATAATCTGGGGTATTACTTCATGGATACAACAATCATAATCATAGAAAACAACTTTAAAAGAGACGTTGTTGGAAAAATTTAGTTATCATTCATTATAATCAGAGTTTTTACAAAATGCAGGTCCCAAAATCTAGTTACAATGTGAATGATAACAAGTTTTAGCCATCTTCGAGTCCATGCCACTCCGTGCCGTATATTGCTCAATAACCTGAGATAAACATGCTAAAAAGTCAACACAAAGGTTGAGTGAAATTCATAGGTTTGATAAACAGTTTGAATACAAGTCATAGTGTAATAATTGTACAAACACAATTATTATGAAAATGGTATTGTTATGATCTTGGGTCACGTTATTATATACCCGTTATTTGTAATAATTTCAACGAATGCAATTATCATAACAACCGTGTATTAATCCGTTATTGTCTTGTTTGGTCTGTTTGGTCTTGTCTTGTATAGTATAGTCTGGTCTAAGCTCATGGCACACAAACTGACTAGTGTATATATATACCCAAAATGATGTGATATATATAGAGAGATAATGGCCCTCGGTGTAGGTAATTGCCATATACCTATGAAATTCAAATATAGTATGTTTGGTTACCTATCCGGCTAACACAAACAGGATTCGTCAATCCCGATAGATCTATCTACAATATTCGCGTTCACCCGTAAGTGATTAATGGTCCATGATAATGAGGGTTTATTTTTTTTTTATCAAAACGTCATCAATTCAGCCGGATCGTGTGTGGGGGGGGGGGGGGGGGGGGGGGGGGGGGGGGGGGTCCTCAACCTTTTAAATCCACATTATTTTCATAATAAAGTATAGCTATTACTTCGTTAACACAGAACCAATTTTTTCCAAAATTCGGTATGTAAAGACTCCTCGTACTCGGTCATGCTACGCCTCGTGATTCCCAACGTTAATGGGCTTCTCTCTCCTTAACCGAATTAATGAGCTTGGTTACGTCCCACTTGGAGTGTTTTTTAAGACCTCTCATATATCTTCTTTAGAAAGCGACTTTTCTTGTTGTGTGATCAAGCTAGACCTGACCTTAATGCTTGAACTGATCGGCTTGCCCACCAAACTGATCGGCTAAACCTGACCAACTAGACCAAATAAATCAAATCGATAGGTAAGGCTTTGTAACCGGTCGCCTCGCTTGTTTCGACCAAACCACCATCATCCAGTCGATCGGTTAGACATCCAAACCGATCGGCTAGGTTGTTCTGATAAGGAACCAATTTTTTAGTTTTACTTTTTGCAAAAACTTGTTTTACCTTTTCACCTTAGTTTGAGCCTTACCCAAAACCCATTCTAGTTATGTTTTTCACCTGAATGAACACTCATTTATCGGGAGAAAAACCAATTATCCTCTTTTTGCTCAATCCCAAAAGACCCGAAACCCAACCGCCTGATTGGTTTGTTTTGTCCCAATTTCTTATTTTTATCCTTCACGGTTTGATCCCAAACCCCGCTGTTAAAACCCGAAGTCAGTCAAACCGCACTGTTTGATAGATTTGGTACAATATTTAGTTTGTGGTTTCGTTTGCGCTCTACTTTTAATCCTCGTTTTTCCTATATGTGTTTCTTAATTTGTTTTACTTAGTTGCAAAATAATTTTTACAATTGCCGTTAGTTGTTATTTATAAACACCTTTAAAATAAAATTTGGAAAATATACAAAGTTTTAGAGATAGTCAGTTAGTAAATTTATAAAAAGATATAAAAGAGGTTTTCTTTAGTGGTGTTTGTCTACATGTTTGTGTAAGTATTTTTGTTTTCATTTTAAAACTTGTTTTTAAAAGTCTATTAGAAATGGTTCGTAGTAACTAGTTTAGTATTTTTCTAAATCCTCTCGTAGTAATATAAAATAGTACTAATAATAGTAGTAAAATTTTTCTTATAATTGTTAGTTTATTTTTATTTTACGTCAACATAAAAAATACAAAAAGTTTTTTTTACACTTTCATTTTCCACTTACTTTATCTTTTTATTTTTATTTTTCTATGATTTTTTGCAAATCGCTTCAGGTTTGTATAAACCCTCATTCTTGGGGTAAACAACTCTTTAGCGCGTTATAAGAGCTTAGATGAAAAATCAAAAAGAGGACTCATAAACCCGATAAGACACCGAACGTACCCCTTGAGATCAAGTCACCTGAACCATACACCAAAGAACCGTTCATCGAGCAACTTTTTTTCATAAAGCCTAAGATGAACATATTTGAGGAAAAAGTCATAACTCCACCCGATTCCCTAACCATAATAGTCATTGATCCCGATGACCAATCCATGTGGTCAAGAACTATGACCGTTGCTTCAACACCTAGCTCCGCTATTATTCAAATCCCTCTTCCCAAAAATTCCACTCTTAATGGTATCCATATGCAAATGATTTAGGAGAATAAATTTAATGGACGCATGCGATCGGATCCTCACTGACACGTAGCAATTTTCTTGAGATAACCTATCCTCAATGACAAGTTAAGGACTTTTCATTTCTCATTAATCAGTAAGATAAGACTTGGTTGAACAAATTAAGTGAAGGAACAATTACTTCGTGGAATGACTTAAGATAAGCTTTTGTTAGCCGACACTTTTCTCACGCAAAGTTTAAATGTCTCATAAACGAAATCCATACCTTTCACCAACTCGATTATGAAACTCTCATTGATTCTTGGCTCCGAATGAAAGAAATTCGTCGCACTTGTCACCGACACGGTCTAACCAAAGGAACGATTATAAAAACATTCTATCGTGGTTTAGACGATCCAATTCAAGTAATATTCGACGCCAGAAGAATCTTCCTCTACAAAACTCCCAACCCGAAGCTTTCAAAATCCTCGAGGACAAAGTCCTTTTGAAACTCAACTTCTCGAAAGAATCTCATATCAAACCCAATCCGAAAATCATTGCTTTCGCCTATGGAATCTACATTAATGTCAATCACGTCATATTGATGGACAAATTGGAAGCTCTCGTAACAAAAATTAATTATGAATTCCTGAAAATAAGAGGAGAGCCGAAATATAACAACCCACAATTTTTCTCAGTGTAATTATCCATCTATTATGTTTAATAGAACCATTTTCACGGGAATATTTTTGTTTTATACCATCCATGATGTAACGTAACTTACATTACAAAAGTAAACGTGCTCACGCAACCTACCAATGCCAATTTCATCAACGTTTATATCAAATAAACATAATAATATGTTCTAATATCCATTTTTACCACATAGGTTATCTATTTAACGTACCATTCATAACGTTATTATAAAACGGATTTTATACATTAACGTTTATATCAAAATCCCGATTACATGTAATGTTTACATACAATACAAGTGTACAAGTTACCAACGCATAATATTTGAATATAAGTCCCTCCTAAACCCTAGTACAATACCTTAAAGCTTAAGGTACAACCTGATTAAGGACATTATTCAAATAAGCTCCATTTCCCTCTAAATTCTATAGGCTTTTCGTACAACCTTTTAAGCACAAGTTACAAGCTTCCAAAGCACCATATTTAAACTATATTTCCCTCCATTTCATTACACATACTCATCCTAAACCATAAAACCCTAACCCTAAAAACCAAAACCCTAATCACCCCGACACCACTCTAACTAGTTTCGAACTAGGTCTAAACCAAGCAACCACCCTTTCACCACTATGCCGCCACCTCACTACCTCCTTGTCACCACCTTGCTAGCTCCCTTTCACCTCCTTGTCACCACCTTGTCAACTTGCACCCCAAGTAAACACCTTGTCACCTCCTTGTTTAACCGAACCCCTCACATCCTTCAAACACCTCTCCAAACTATATACTAGCTTCTAATAGTCTCTAGCTACAACCTTGGGCACCACTTCTTCCCTACTTGGCCACTACTCCTCTCAACTTGGCCTCCACTCCAAGTTTAAGCTCTATATAAAGCCGAAACATCCACACCTTCATAACTCACCACAAAATCAAACCATCACTCGAAACAATGATCTAGCCGAGCCCTATAAGAAAGAAAGGAAGTCTAAGCTAAATAGAAGCCAAGTTTAATAAGAACAAGAGGTTCTTGATTCATCTCCAAGGATTTTCGACCAATTTCACCATTTTTTAAATATTTAACCTCTAGTAAGCCTTTTCACTTGTTCTATAAGTTCTTGTATGATTTTAGATCTTATATAAACTTTGTTTTAAACATGTGATCAAACAAAACTACGTTGGAAATCCTTAAACCAAACCAAACCCTAATTGTGCCCTAAATGACCCGTTTTGGAAACCCCAAGTCCATGCGAACCCTAATAAGCTAGCTTAAGCTTACTCCTATCCTAATAAGCTCCTTTCCATCTTTATGATTTTGTGGGAAAAGCTCTTGAACCCTAAACTTACACATTTAGTTTTCCTAAACCAAACGCATGCTTAAAAACCCTAAAAGCTCTTTTCGTGAACCCTATAAGCTAAAAAGCAATAAGCAGACCTAATAAGCTATTCTAATAAGCTATTCTATCATTTTTATAAACTTAAAAACAAACCCTAAAAGCTCAAACCCATCAGGTTAAGATTTCAAAACCAAACGAACACATTTTGAGTTTTCGAACTCATAAGCTTATTTCATAAGCTTTAGGCTCATTAAACCTACTTATTTTAGCTTATAGTAATAAGCTATAATCTGCAAAATGAAATCAAATTTGAAAATACCAAGTATATGATTTTTGGACTTAAAATGCAATCGTTTTGTCTTTTAAGGGTATAAATTGTAAGTTTTGAAACTTATTAACTTTTTGGGCCAAAAGTGGCCAAAAGTGTAATTATCATAAACTTAAAACCACAAGGTCTGTTTTTGCTATAACTTTAAAAGTGTCACCTCGGAAAGGTGTCATCCGATTAGAAAAGTGAGGAAAGCTTAACCCCCGGTACATTAGAACATTTAAGATCCTTGATATGTCCGCCGCATGGCATAAAACCTAGCTTCCTGAAGAACACATAATGCCATAGACCTTCCACGTTTCTAATCTAAAGAAATGCATGTCCGATGAATCCCTCATCATTCTAATGAAAGAGCTTCGGCTCGATGACAAACTCAATTTTGAGGAAGAACCAATAGAAATTGTAACACCCCCAAAAAGAGTTCGCACGAAAATATGTCTGGGGCTTTACTTTCATAATAAACAGCATAAGATACAAGAAACGACCTCTAAATTGTCGTTTGTGAAAAAGTAATCCCATGATTTTCTTGAAATTGATATATAACATTTGTCCCATAATTGCATCACAATGAAAAGCTTAAAAACAATACAACGAGATTTGATCATTTGAATGTAGAAGAAATCCATGAATGAAATCTTGTCAATTTAGACTCCAATATACATCACTAAACCAAGCATCTAGTTCACCTGACAAAAACATGCTTAAAAACGTCAACATAAAGTTGGTGAGTTCATAGATTTTTGTAAATGTAAATATTGAATTCAAAAGAGTATAGTGTCTAATGAAAAATGTTTAATAACCAGTAATGTTCAACAAAGTAGTGTGGACCACAAGATTTCTAAAATGTATGACTACTATAACAAATACAGTATCATATAAAATGTATCTACTGTTACGCTAAGCTCATGACACTGAAGCTAATTTATGTAGCATATAATATGCCAAATGTATTTCTGCCCTACCGGTGTCTAACCAAGACACCAAATGAAATTGACGAATGATATATACCACGATGACTGATACACCGGCACAGTGAGCGTTACTCACCCGTATAGGGTAAATAGTCCCAATAGATCTATTTATAAAACATTGGGTCACGCTTACATTCCGTAATTAACCAGTTCATGATAGTACGGGCATTGAGAGGTCTAATCCTACTATAAGGCAACACGTAAACATGAATGAAAACCAGAAATACTTGTTACTAAATGAAAAGATAACAATTGTATTTCATAAACAGTTTTAAAAATACTTAAATTCCATAAGTAGAAAGTGAAGTATGATATAAATCCAGTAACCAGAGTTGTAAATATGAGTAAAGGGTAGTAAACACTACTGTTGAAATGAGTCATGTTATTCTCGCCCCGGAGATTTGTAAAATAATTGTAAAACAAGTGAAAGAGGGGCTATAAACTCACCTCGATAGTAGATGAAACAAAGTGTGCAAATAGCCGGGCAATTAATTTTAGATTAAGCAATCTAATCCGCACTTGACATTGACCAACTACTGACATCTTCCAAAAAACTAACAATAAATTTCATAATCAATCAATAGTTTCGCTCTAGCTTATCATTGCCCATTCTACATGACGTTGTTATTATATAATTATTGCTAATAACCAATTAGGACAATGTCTTTTAATGTATATATTTACGTGTGTTGCGTCTTATAACGACATCATGTCTTTTAGACTCCAAGATTATTATTTAATATCTTAAAATAGCATTAGCAAACAATTTATGCTTAAGTAACGAAACTTTTGTCTACTTGGCCCACAAAGCTATAAATCTAATAATTAAATATAGACCTTTACCCTTTTAAATGAGTCTAATAAACTAACTATTCAGAATACTTGTTACATATAAGCATTTAATAATGTTGAGGGTATTAAGTTGCCAACTAATTAATATCGAGGGACCATTATTGCAACTATTAGAAACTAATTCACTTTCATAAGTTCATAACATGTATGAATGAATAGACAACGAAAGTTCATTTTTCAGCCATGTATTTTTATATTCATTTGTATAATATTGATTTATATTTATTATTTTGACTTCCCATCTTTAACGTCAATAATAACCATCATCTCCGCGACTTCATTTCGAGACCATTGTAAGAAAGCTTGACCCAACAAAAGAAATAAGAAAGAAAGCACAACAAGGGCGGATATATACCTCTTTGATATTGTACGAATGAACAAGGGCCTAACGTTGATGACAAAGATACATACCCACTCGCCAAAGAAAGAAACATTTATGGTCGTAAGGCTCGTATTGGAACCAAACTCGTCAGAAATCACAGAGCTTGACAAAATCCTTGAGCCATCAATTTTCTTTAATCGTATGCGTCGTCGAAACAACCTTTTAATACCATTTCATTCCACCCCCTAGAACCGTACCATTTCCCGTCAACCTAGCAGCTCGTCGAAAAATTGAAAACAAAACGTAACACTTTAACCGATCGTACTCATTTACTCTCATTCACTATTTTTCTTGAGGTGCTAAATGTATGTTACGTGGAGGATGGTTTTAGCTTGTTGATGTAGTGGTGTTTGGGTGATGCTTTCGAACGAAGAATAATGAGAGGCGACACTCTTTCTCTTATTGTTGTTGTGGTGATCCAGGTATGTATGTTCTTTAATGCCATAAGCATGACAAATTGATAGAACTATATATGTATGTTTTCATGTTGCAGCCAAACTCTTTGTATATATGTATGTATGCGTTTAATAATGAATTCATGCCCATGTTCACATGCCTGAAGCAAAATATATATAATGACCATGTGAGTACTTTGAAAAATGACGTGTTAGGTACAAGAAGATTGGATGTTGCATAATTATCTAGAAAACACTGTTGACTTGTCCCCAAGCATGCGTGAGTTTGTAAGCTAAAAAGAGGGAAAAAGAGTCATGGCAAGTTATAGGAGGTCAAAGTATAGATTTAATAAAATCTCATATGTTTAATAATTAGTGAGCAAAGATGGAATATACACACTTAGCATGTATGTATGCTGTAGATATATACAGTGGGCACAATAAGGCTAAACACATGGATATTGGCTTACTTTTGTGAGTGGTTAAGCAATATGTTATAATAAGCTAAAGTAGAGTTAGTGGGAAATTCGCATATAATTTTGAGGTTGGGTTGGTTATGTTGTAAATAATGGATAGTGTTTATATAAATTTTGGTTACTTGGTATAATTGTGGGTACTTGTTGAGGTATAGATGGGTTTATGAGTTTACATGCATGCAAAAATGTAGTTTATTACGAAACTTAAATATTTTTCATAACGTATAAAAATTAAATATGAAAAGTTATAAAATAGTTCGCGAAAAATAATGTAAACTTTAATTTGCGTTTTTGACAGACGTTTTTGAATGACATGTTAAATAATTTATTAAATATTTTTATTTAATAAAATGTGATAATTTAATTACTTTCGTGTTGGTATGCGTTATGTGCGGTTTTTCACAGTTTGCGAGATATCTTCTCGTTTTCAAGTCAAACAAGTTTGAAAAGTAAATTTGTAAATGAGTGATAATAAATATGATTTATTATTAAAATATTCTCTGAAAATTTTACCATTTACGCGGTAATCGTTTTTATGTGACAATAAAAGATCAAAAGTCAAAAAGTCAAGTCAGACCCGAAAAGTCAAAGTTTAAAATAGTCATTTAAAATTCTAAAATTTGCCGGATGTTACAGTACCTACCTCTTAAAGAAATCTCGTCCCGAGATTTAATTTGTGTTACCCGATTGTGTGACCACGAAAATATTTAAGATTTAATGAACGAACAAGTTCTAAACTACAGACGCTGATAAGTTTATTTCGTACAAAATTCAATGTTTCAGAACACTCCTCAATATACCAAAAATTTTAGCTAGGTTTGACCTGGATATTTAATTCATCAAAATACGCATAAAAAAAAGACAATTACAGATCTTATGACTGATATAACCGCGTTATAAGGAAAGTCTTATTAGAGTGAAAACCTCAAGAAGAAAGTGGTAAAGTTGGCGAGAGTTAATGTATGTATAAAGTTACATATGTCAAGGACGGAAGTCTCGTTTCCTGATATCTGTGATGTTCGTATATTAATATCGGACAAAAGGCTAATGGATGGTAATATTCAATTTTACTTGCATTACTAGGATGTATCATGACCTAAATTGGTGTACTATTGGTCTGAAATGAATAGTTCGATTATCTCTTTCGTCGATAGGTGTTTATCTAGTTTAGGGGGGTTGCATTACCTATTGGATAAAGTTGTACCGGTCGGGACCGCTCCAGGACCCAACAACGGAAACTGTAACGTCAATAACTATAACAATGGTGATGGGATGCAGAGAGTGAGAATATTTCGAGAAATAATATCCCCAGAATAAAGTTCAACGGATGGGAGGGGCTCGCGGGAGAGCTTATGCGATAGACGACGGAATATGGTACTCAGTCGTTAGTTTGAGGATGAATCGACTCCATTAGTTCAAGTGTGCACAAGTCAGTTAGCTCCACAAACAATTCATGATTGTAAAGATTTGTAACGGCAAAAGTAATAACTTAAAAATAAGATACGGTAGCTCAAGTGAGGCCTTAAGATTCTGCTGAGTTGTAAGGCATGATTGTGTTTCTAGACCTTTTTAACGAATTTCGATGATTATCAGATTCGAGTTCGTACTCGTGTCATATTGGATACCATTAAGCCCACACATATTCTAATTAATTATTTGCATAAGAAGCGTCCCAATTTATGTAAAATAATGAATTGATAACTTAATGAGATCGGAATGATTAACAATTTTTTATTTGTTAACTGAAGAGGCGTCCCAATCCTTTTAAATAAAGAGATTATAAATTATCTTACTTAATTATTTCTGATGCAACACGCGTACACACAAAGTTTTCAAAGTGGTGGATAACATGACGATGTAGTTGTTCTAATGAACATGGGACGAGTGTTCAAAACTCGCCTTCGGAGACAAAGAGTAAGACAATCAGGCGAGATCGACGTAGAGTTCAAGATAGTTAATGATGTACCTACGATAGAGTAAATAAGATAAAGGTCCTTATGAACGAATCACATAGCAATTATCATATCAGTCCTTATATTACAAGTCCCGCCCATATAAGACTTGTAATACTTAGATTCATATATAATCCTATGTAAACAGAGCTGTGAATGGTTTTGTTAATATAGCAATTATCATATCAATCCTCATATTACAAGTCCCGCCCATACAAACTTGTAATACTTAGTATTGATAGCATCATTCCATGTAAAACAAAATTATACGGTTTTCATGCAATACAATATTGTATAAAGTTATGAGAAAACTATTCTTAGAGACCATTGTTTAACTTACAATGTTTGAGAACAGAGTGAGACCATTGTGCAACTCACAATGTTAATACTCACAACCTTTCCTCAACCCAAGTATCCAATTTATCTGAAAATCTAGTTTATTATCTGACATACTTAGTTGTAATTTTTTATTTATTTATACAGTATCATAAAAATAAAAGGAATAAGAAGAAAAGCAGTTTTGCTTCAACCCTATAATAGTAGAATTTAATTTCTCATTTTAACCTAGATGGACATATTTGGTATGTGTGTAATTACACATACCTTTTACCTAATAAATCGACCCTAAACGACCAAAAACGCACATAAAATGCCATAAATACGTTTATTTTTGTTTTTGTACCGTGCAGGTACCGGATATTCACTAAAGGACAAAATCAAAGCCAAACCGGACAAAACCGAGCACGGAATTGGAAAGAGCGCAAAAAACTGAGGCCAAATGTGCAAAAGGATTGAAAACGGATGTAACACCCCCAAAAATGCGTCGCAGCAGAAATATGTCCGGGAGTGTTACTTCATAATACAACAGCACAAGATATAAGAGAACGACCTCTAAATGTGTCGTTTGAAAATAATCTCGTTGATTTTCTTGAAATTAATATAACATTTGTCCCATAATTACATCACAATGAAAAGCTTAAAAAAACAATACAACGAGATTGGATCATTTGAATGTAAGTAGAAATCCATGAATGAAAATCCTGTCAATTTAGACTCCAATGCACATCAAGTAATCCAATCATCTAATCTACCTGAGAAAAACATGCTTAAAATGTCAACATAAAGTTGGTGAGTTCATAGTTTTTTTTGTAAATGTAATTGTTGAATTCAAAAGAGAATAATGTCTACTGCTTCACCGCAATATAATGAAAAAAATGTTTAATAACCAGTAATGTTCTACAAAGTAGTGTGGACCACAAGATTTCTAAAATATATGACTACTATAACAGATACAGTATCACATAAAATGTATTTACTGTTGCGCTAAGCTCATGACACTGAAGCTAATTTATGTAGCATATAATATGCCAAATGTATTTCTGCCCTACCGGTGTCTGACTAAGACACCAAATGAAATTGACATGATATATACCCGTTGTCCGGTACACCGGCACAGTGTGCGCTACTCACCCGGATATGGATAATTAGTCCCAATAGATCTATTTATAACATTCACGCTTACAATCCGTAATTAACAGTTCATGATAGTTTCGGGCATTGAGTGGTCTAATCGCTACTTAGGCAACACGTAAACATGAGATGATAACCAGCAGTACTTGTGTACAATGAAAATATAACCATTGTATTCATAAACAGTTTTAAATACTTAAATCCATAAGTAGAAAGAGAGTATGATATAAATCAAGTGATCGAGTTTGTAAATGAGTATGAGTATGCAAACAAGTATGTAAACAAGTTGTAATGAACATGTATTCTCTCCCGAGATTTGTAAAATAATTGTAAAACAAGTAAAAGAGGGGCTATAAACTCACCTCGAGGTCCTTAAAGATCAAACGTCATAAATGCTCGATCACCTAATAAACATATTAATGATGCTAATATAAATTAATATCCCAATATACACATTCCCCAATTTCTAACCACATAACCTCACTTGTCAAACTAGTAATGAAATTTAAGTGGCAAATTAAACTTGTGTGACGTCTTGTAAATTTTCAATCATCTACAACCCTCTTTTTCTTTATAGTTAATAAAGCACCAAAAACATATTAAAATTATTTAATTTACTTAGTATAATATAAAGAAACTATTAATGACATATAGTAAACCTTTAAGGGTTGTTGTGTCACATTTCAAAACCATAAGGGGCTGTTTCAAAAAAAAAAAAAAAAAGTTTCAAATTTCCATCCTTGATAACGTGCATGTTATACTCAGATGTAGAGATATTATTTTATTTCTTAAGTTTTGTTTGGTTCTTACTTCTCGCCGACAACCAAAATAAAACTCCATTTCTCTAACTTTGGTCAAAAGCATTTGGTTCATGATTCACTTCATAATTCTATACTTTTCAAAATATACGTGAAAGTATGTATATCCCTTACCTCTAAACGTACGAACGGAATGAAAGTTAAAGTCGTCCGAAACAATGATATTTATTATTTGACTTCCAATCTTTAACATCATTAATAATCTTCATCTAGCGACTTCATTTCGAGACATTGTAATAAAGCTTTGACCAACAAAAGAAATAAGAAAGAAAGCACAACAAGGGCGGATATATACCTCTTTGATATTGTACGAACGAACAAGGGCCTAACGTTGATGACAAAGATACGTACCCACTCGCCAAAGAAAGAAACATTTATGGTCGTAAGGCTCGTATTGGAACCAAACTCGTCAGAAATCATAGAGCTTGACAAAATCCTTGAGCCATCAAATTTCTTTAATCGTATGCGTCGTCGAAACAACCTTTTAATACCATTTCATTCCACCCCCTAGAACCGTACCATTTCCCGTCAACCTAGCAGCTCGTCGAAAAATTGAAAACAAAACGTAACACTTTAACCGTTCGCACTCATTTACTTTCATTCACTATTTTTTTTGAGGTGCTAAATGTATGTTACGTGGAGGATGGTTTTAGCTTGTTGATGTAGTGGTGTTTGGGTGATGCTTTCGAACGAAGAATAATGAGAGGCGACACTCTTTCTCTTATTGTTGTTGTGGTGATCCAGGTATGTATGTTCTCTAATGCCATAAGCATGACAAATTGATAGAACTATATATGTATGTTTTCATGTTACCGCCAAACTCTTTGTATATATGTATGTAAGCGTTTAATAATGAATTCATGCCCATGTTCACATGCCTGAAGCAAAATATATATAATGACCATGTGAGTACTTTGAAAAATGACGTGTTAGGTACAAGAAGATTGGATGTTGCATAATTATCTAGAAAACACTGTTAGACTTGTCCCCAAGCATGCGTGAGTTTGATAAAGCTAAAAAGAGGGAAAAGAGAGTTCATACTCAGTTATAGTTTTTTTTATAAAGGGTCAAATATAGATTTAATAATCCTAATATGTTTAATTTAGGGAGAAAAGATTGGAATGACTACACACTTAGCATGTATGTATGCGTGTAGATATATACAAGTGGCACAAGAGTAGCTAAAACACAAGGGATATTGGCTTACTTTTGTCAATGGTTAAGCAATATGTTATAATAAGCTAAAGTAGAGTTGTGGGATATCGCCATATATTTGAGGTTGGGTTGTTATGGTGTAAATAATGATAGGTTTTTATAAACTTTGGTTACTTGGTATAATTGTGGGTACTTGTTGAGTATAGATGGGTTTATGGGTTTACATGCATGCAAAAATGTAGTTTATTACGAAACTTAAATATTTTTCATAACGTATAAAAATTAAATATGAAAAGTTATAAAATATGTTCGTAAAATAATGTAAACTTTAATTTGGCGTTTTTGAAGACGTTTTTGAATGACATGTTAAATAATTTATTAAATATTTTTATTTAATAAAATATGATAATTTAATTACTTTCGTGTTGGTATGCGTTATGTGCGGTTTTTCACAGTTTGCGAGATATCTTCTCGCTTTCAAGTCAAACAAGTTTGAAAAGTAAATTTGTAAATGAGGGATAATAAATATGATTTATTATTAAAATATTCTCTGAAAATTTTACCATTTACGCGGTAATCGTTTTTATGTGACAATAAAAGATCAAAAGTCAAAAAGTCAAATCTGACCCGAAAAGTCAAAGTTTAAAATAGTCATTTAAAATTATAAAATTTGCCGGATGTTACAGTACCTACCCCTTAAAGAAATCTCGTCCCGAGATTTAATTTGTGTTACCCGATTGTGTGACCACGAAAAGATTTAAGATTTAATGAACCAGTTCTAAACAAAGACGCTGATAAGTATTATTCGCAAATATTTAGATGTTTTGACACTCCTGCACTATACCAAAAAATAATTAGCTAGGTTTGACCAGGATATTTATGCATCAAAATTGGCATAAAAAAAAGACCTTACAGATTTATGACCTGATTAACCGCGTTATAAGGAATGTGATCATTGAGTGAAAACCTCAAGAAGAAAGTGTAGGCGCGTGAGCTATGTATGTATAAGTTTCAAATGTGCTAATGACGAATGTCTCGTTTATTGATATCTGTGATGTTCGATGATTAATATCAGACAAGGCTAATGGATGTAAGTATTCAATATTTACTGGCATTACTAGGATGTATCATGATCCTAATTGTTGTCTATTAGGTCTGAAATGAATAGTTCGTTTATCTTTTTGTCGATAGTTTGTTGTGATCTAGTTTAGGGGCTTGCATTACCTTAGGATAAAGTTGTACCAGTCGGGACCGCTCCAGAACCCAACAACGAAAACTATAACGTCAATAACTATAACAACGATGATGGGATGCAGAGAGTGAGAACATTTTGAGAAATAATATCCCCAGAATAAAGTTCAACGGATGGGAGGGGCTCGCGGGAGAGCTTATGCGATAGACGGCGGAATATGGTACTCAGTCGTTAGTTTGAGGATGAATCGACTCCATTAGTTCAAGTGTGCACAAGTCAGTTAGCTCCACAAACAGTTCATGATCGTAAAGATTTGTAACGGCAAAAGTAATAACTTAAAAATAAGATACGGTAGCTCAAGTGAGGCCTTAAGATTCTGCTGAGTTGTAAGGCATGATTGTGTTTCTAGACCTTTTTAACGAATTTCGGTGATTATCAGATTCGAGTTCGTACTCGTGTCATATTGGATACCATTAAGCCCACTCATTTATAATTAATTATTTGCATAAAGAAGCGTCCCAATTTATGTAAATAATGAATTGATAAACTTATGGTTCGGTGATTTACAATTTTTTTGTTTAACTGAAGAGGCGTCCCAATCCTTTTAAATAAAGAGATTATAAATTATCTTACTTAATTATTTCTGATGCAACACGCGTACACACAAAGTTTTCAAAGTGGTGGATAACATGACGATGTAGTTGTTCTAATGAACATGGGACGAGTGTTCAAAACTCGCCTTCGGAGACAAAGAGTAAGACAATCAGGCGAGATCGACGTAGAGTTCAAGATAGTTAATGAGTACTCGGTTAGAGTAAATAAGATAAAGGTCCTTATGAACGAGTCACATAGCAATTATCATATCAGTCCTTATATTACAAGTCCCGCCCATACAAGACTTGTAATACTTAGATTCATATATAATCCTATGTAAACAGAGCTGTGAAGGGTTTTGTTAACATAGCAATTATCATATCAATCCCCATATTACAAGTCCCGCCCATACAAGACTTGTAATACTTAGATTGATACATAATTCCATGTAAACAAAATTATGACGGTTTTCATGCAATACAATATTGTATAAAGTTATGAGAAAGCTATTCTTAGAGACCATTGTTTAACTTACAATGTTTGAGAACGGAGTGAGACCATTGTGCAACTCACAATGTCTAAGAGGTAAAATGAGACCCTTGTGTAATTCACAATGTCTGAGGTATAAATGAGACCATTGTGCAACTCACAATGTCTGAAGTGTAAATGAGACCATTGTGCAACTCACAATGTCTTAAGAAATGTTCTGGTATTTATATAACTAACTCTTATATAAATAATTGTACGATATACGCAAAAAGAATGTGAGCATATATATATATATATATATATATATATATATATATATATATATATATATATATATATATTACATATGTATGTCATGTAAGCACGTAATGTAGCAGGTAATGTAAGCAAGTAGTGTGTATGCACTTTGAAAATGTTTGATGTGATGCAATATTTGTGAAAACGGTTATAGTTTAGGGTAATATATGCAACCTAGTTCTCTATAACCAGTACTCTGATACCAATCTGTAACACCCCCAAAAATGAGTCGCAGCGGAAATATGTCTGGGGGTGTTACTTCATAATACAACAGCACAAGAACGACCTCTAAATGTGTCGTTTGAAAAGTAATCTCGTTGATTTTCTTGAAATTGATATAACATTTTGTTTATAAGAGTGTGTATTTATTTTTTCTGTTATTCTTTATTGTTAATTATATTTATTATAAGTTGGATTTTTTTTAATAAAAGTGTAACCGTTTCTCTACATTAATTGTATGATCATTTGCTTATTTTTATTTAAAACGTTATCTTGTTTTCTTATAGGAACTATGGAAAGATATAGAAAGCTTGTCATTTTTACTAGTTTCTCATTTTTAATATTTATAGTGTTTGAATAAAAAATTGGTACTTATGAAAAAAAATTGTGCAATACCCTCTTGAAAATCCTGGGTCCGCCCGTGCATCTATGTTGCTTTTAGATTATGATATTAAGAGTATATTCAATAGTTTGTAAATTGTTGCACGTTCTTATGCTAGCAATAACATTTCCATTATATTTATAGAGAAAATAATTTGATCATAAACTTACGCAGATATGATTTTCGATGATGAAAATACAATTCTTGCTAACTGGAAAGTTACAACAAAAGTGAAAGGTAAGTTTTTTTTATGTTGATGAAGTCATAAGTGTTTTTTTAATATGATGAAGATATGGTATTGAGTTGAGTTTTTTTTATGCTTCATTTGTTGTAGCGTATGTTTGGCCTTCTATAATTATGCTGTGAAGTAATTATCATTATGTGGTCAAGTAACTATTTAGAATCATTTGTGTGATTCGTGCAGGTTGATGCGTAAGGTCCAAGCAACTATTATGTGGAAAACACATTTCAATCAAAAGATTCTCTTATAGAAGAGAATGGAAGGCCTGGAGTGAACCCCAAATGTTTAGTAATCAAGTTCTATAAAGAAATTGGTCATAAATTTGGAATATACAGTCTTTCTCACGATGTATTTTCCTTTTCCTTTTCCTTTTTTACTCCTTTAGTAATTCTTGCTCAACATGTTTACGTAATATAATTGTGTTTAATTAGCATTCATCTCTAATATCATTGATACAATAATTAAAGTATTTGACACATTGTACCATAACAAAGACAAACCATGGTTTTTTTTCTTGGAAACTATATAACTAGAGTCTCTTACTTTCGTAAGTGTTAATTCTAGCTCCCAACACCGGCCAAAAAGTCATGCATTTTGTTAATAAATAAAATATTGGAGATTTATTACTTCATAGATGGAAAAAACCTAATACTAATCTTGCTTGGCAACCACAAACACTTGTACAGTTACTTTTTGGATGACACGTAAAACTACACTTAGTCAGACTCAATTCTTGAAACTATATACATAATAGGTCCTTATTTATAAAATTACTATTTAATTTATAAGAAAACACATTGTAAAAAAATTAGAAAAAAAGCCCGTGCGTGCACTGGCATTATAACTAGTATTTCTATAAAAAGAAAAAGAAAAGTCTGAAATTTCCAAGGTTATAAATAGCGTGAGGCGTGACGTGACGGCATCGCCAAGTCTCACACCTTATGAGCTATGGCAAGTTGTGACATTTTTTAAGCCGTGACTTAAAGCGGCACAAAACATGAAAATATTTATAAATTTATATATTTATATCATATATTAAATATATCGAGTTTTCAAAATGTGTCATACATAAGGAAATAAAGTAAATAAACTATCTTTGCATGTAATATATGTTTTCATTGCTATAATAAAAAATGATTTTTATCGAAACTGAATTCAAAAAAGTCTCTACGCGTCACACTTATCGCGCCTTTTTCACTCATCATCTCACGTGAAGCCTTATTTTAGAACTATGGAATTTTTAGTCTTTCTAAATATAGAAGTGTCCCAAATCCTTTATAATGCAATATAGATGTTGAGAAAATACCTAAAACTGGACCTATTTCAAAGGGTGGTTAATCGTTTATTCAAATAAGACATTATGATTCATCTCTTCGTTTGCGTTTGTTTTTCTAAAAAATTTGTTTGCAGGAGGGAAGAGTTTATAAGATAAGTGTGTTTGTTTTCAAGCATAAAAGGGTGAAAACCCTTCTTCCCACTTCAATAATTCTAACATTTAAAATTTTTTGTTTTCACTTTTTTCTACAATAATTCAATAATTCAGAATTATTTTGCGTTTATACGTTTTTATCTATTTTATTCGTTTTTGTACGTTTTCTATTTTATCGCAAGTTTCCGCTCGTTTTTCGCAAGTTTTTCTACGTTTCTATGTGTTCGTACGTTTTCGCCCATTTTTCTACGTTTACGCATGTTTTTCTACGTTTTCGCACGTTTTTGCTCGTTCCCGCACGTTTTCGCACTTTTTTCTACGTTTTCGCACGTTCCACTCGTTTTCCCATGTTTTCCCACGTTTTTCTACGTTTTTGCCTGTTTCATTAGTTTTATACGTTTTGTACATTTCCATATTCTATTTACATTTTTCTACGTTTTTGTACATTAATTGGTAACAAGTGTACATTTTTACACGTTTTTGTAAGGATGAAAATGGTTAAAAACAGACGAAAACGTATAAAAACGGACGAAAAGGCAAAAAAATATACACAAACGCACAAAAACCGACGAAAAGATAAACATGGACAAAACGGATAAAGACGGACGAAAATGTACAAAATGGACAAAACGTATTAAACGGACGAAAATTGATCAGAACGGATGAAAACATATAAAACCCGTTCAAAAACGTATGAAAACGGATGAAACTTACGAGAACGTACGAAAACATACAAAAATGTAAAAGAGCGTATATAACGTATGAAAACGTAGAAAAAAGTAAAATAAAGTATGAAAACGTTGGAAAAACGTAGAAAAACTAAAAATACGGACGACAACGTACAAAAACGTAGAAGTACGTAAAAAACGTATGATAATGTAGGGAAACGTATAAAAACGTACAAAACGGATGAAAACGTAAAAAACACTAATGAGAAAAAGATAAAAGTATTCGAGAATAAATGTTAGTCAAAGTAATTATGTTAGTCAAAGTTATTTATATTAGTCAAAGTAATTGGCCCAAGCTCGGTTTGTGGGCTTGTGGTCCACTAGGGTTTATCTCTTGTAATAATCTCTATATATTGTGATGAATAATACAAATCATCCTACGGGGTTTTCTATCTTCTATCATGGTATCACAGCTCTAGGTAAGATCCACCAATAAAAATTGCTATCCTCCGGTCATCGGCTACTTGTCGGTGATCTGGAGGGATCTCGTTTTTTTCCGCTTTATTTTTTTTATTAATTTAGGATTTTACTTTTCGTATTCAATGCATAAACCCTAAACCCTAGCTGTCAAAACACAAAAAAAAAACAAAATTTGTTGAGTTGCCTAGATCAGCCCTTTTTTCTCATCTAATTGTTTTCGTTGTCGAAGATCATTGTCGTTGACAACAAAAGTTGTCCAACAAATTGTCGCTCCCTCCTAAAGGCAAAATAAGCCATGACGTAAAAAAAAATAGCAAACGTCATAAAAAATGGAGGAAACTGCGAAGCAATATATACAATTATGTCGTCAAATACAAGTCAATCTCCGTGCAAACGAGCAACAAAGAAGAAAAAGAGAAGAAGAATCGGCTTCAACATTCATCCAGTTTGTCCGTATCGAAGACCCCGTTCAAACGCCATTGTGGGCTTGAGGTCCATTAGATCTAGGGTTTAGTAGCTTATTCCCAAAGCTATGTTCTATTATAAATAGACATGCTTTGTTATGTAATGAAATCAATTCAATCAATATCAATTTCTATTATCTTTCATGGTATCATGAGCAGGTTATATCCGGGACCTAGTCGGCCACCATGTGTAACGACCCAAACCCGCTCTGGAGAGTAGGCCGAAACGTCATAATCATGGTGTCATATCAAAGCATACTAAAGGCATAAAGTCATAAATGATAACATAGAACAAGGTGGAAAGTTTTGTTGTTAAACAAAATAAACCAAACGCCCCTTTGTGGGCTGTTTTTAATACCAAACGCATCCCTAACTGATGCTATAGCCTAAACAAAACTCACACTCGTGGTGCGGTGGCCTCCAACCCGAACGCACCTTATTTGGGGCTGATCAGACAAACCTAAAGCAGCCCTTGCTGCAGAAACCACTAAAGAGACACCCTTTTTGGGTTGGCTGCACCAATCCCAACGACACCTTGCAGGTGGTTATGCCCAAACACTGATACACCTTTTTGTGACATACTCAAAACCGACGCACCCTCTTGGTGTAATCATCAACCGAACGCACCCATGGTGCTAAGAATAAACCGAACGCACCCTTTTTGTAGCGGTGAACAGTAAACCGAACGCACCCTTGGAGGTGCGACGGTGGTGGTGTTCTCGGAGGTGATGGGGTGGCGGAGATGGAGATGATATGATGATGATGATAGTGGTGGTGTTGGCATTGCTGTTTTTTACCGCTGGTGGTAGCAGTCTAAATAGAGGAGGAGGTAACGGTGGTGTTGGTAATTTTCCCCTACACTTATTATTTGCAAAATACCTTTGATTGAAATTAAGACGAGGTTAAAGACAAACAAAGCATGATTACTAGATAGTTCAAACATAATAAACAAATGGTGAAGAATTAAAACACACATGACACTCCTAATTACGGGAAAAGTAAATTGGGTTGCGTCCCAAGAAGCTCTTTTCTTTATTAATGAGTCTTGTAGCTAGACTCGAAGTCACACGTCAAGTGTCGTAGAAGTGGTCAAAGTCGATGATCTCTCTAGGACTTTCTCTTTCGGAGAGCTTCCTAGTAGTGGGGATTGATTGAAGGGTTTTGGTAAATTCCTCTCTATCGGGGGTCAATCAGTCTAATCTTGGCATGCCATGCCCCATCTCCATTTTTTGGTGGTTTATCCAGTTAATTAGTTTTTTAATTAGGTCCTCTGATTCCCACATGTTACACTTAAGGTTAATAGGTATGGCTCCTAGAAATTCTATCATGCTCCTAAACACTAAGGTGTCCTTAAAAGGATTAAGCTCGACATCTCTAGAAATTTTCCATTCTCAGAGCAAATGGCAGTCTAAGAAGTCTTTCCTAGCATAATAAGGGGTTTGTGCGCCTACTCCGTCCGAGCTAGGTCGTGGTTTGTAGGATTTCCTTTTTCCAAGTGTGGTCCAATAAGGTGATTCCTCCTCACCTAAGTCTACTCCTTTTACACTGAATACTGACCTAGTGATTCCTTCTCCTACCGCTATTTTAGTCATCCTACAATCTATAACTGCGTTGGCGGTTGCTAGGAATCCTCTTCCTACAAGCAAATGGGTCTCGGGGTCCTTCTTCATATCAATTACGTAGAAGTCATTAAATAGTTTTAGTTTTCCTATGTGGACTTCTACGTCTTTCACAATCCCAACGGGGTAGGATTTGGTTCCATCAGCCAATCCAAAGATATGGTCAGTCTCTTCTAATAGCCTGATGTTAAGCTCTTTGAAGTGGTAAAGTGGGATTATATTTACGCATGATCCTAGATCGGCCAAGGTGTCGAAAGGTTTTGAGTCCCCTAATCTACAAGGTAGAGTGAATAGTCCGGGGTCTTCCATTTCCGCAGGTATTTCTCCTTGGACAAATGCTAATCTATTTTTTCCTAGTTCTAAGCTTCCTACATATTTATCTAATATGGCGTTATAGATTGGAGCGTGAGCTAGGACTTTAAGAACCGGTAGGTTAAGATGCAAATCTTAGAATTCATCTTCAAGAGTTGGTTTGGGCTCTTCTGGTTGTGGTGGTTCAGTTTCAATCTTAGGTTACCGCAGGCTGGTCTGGGAAATGGTTGCCTCATTGAAATGTGCCTAGATAGCATTGATTGAGTTGGAAGGGTGAGTTGAGCATTTGGGATCGATTGTTGGGTAAGAACGAGCAGACAAAACTGGGGTAGCACTCAGTTTTAGGTTCTCAACCGTATCGCTAGGCAGCGTGCCCGCTATTCGATCGGTGATGGCCTTCAGCACAGTGTCGATTTTGTTGGTCATCTCGCTCTGCTGTTGTTTGAAATCGGCTTCAAACTTAGATAGTCTAACGTCTTGAGATGCCATAAACTCAAAATTCAGTCCTTATAGATTTGATTGGTCGCTAAAATTTTGAGGACTGTTGTTGAATGAACGGTTCGGGATAGAACTGTTTGGTTGGAACCGGTTAGGTGGGTTTGAAAAGTTATTTTGGAAATTTTGGGGTTGTCTCCACCTAAGGTTTGGGTGACTTTTCCATGACGGACTGTAGGTGTCACCAAGATTGTTTTGCTTGGGCTTGAAAGTATACCACTTACCTCCCGCTTCATCGATACGCGAGGATGCGTAGTCAACAAAGGCTTGTTCGGGATCTTTCATGCAATACTGAGTGTCGTAAGGACCACTACAAATCTCACATGAGTAAGACACTTTGTTCACTTGAATGGTTTGAGTAGGAGGAAGATTAGTTTCCATCAAGCGTTGTACTTGATTTTCGAGCTCGATTAGATGGCGGTCGGATGTACTCAGGACATCTTAAGGCAAAGTGATTTCCTTGACCGGTTTAGCAAAATCCCTTGGGTCGTTCCAACTTTCGTTGTCATAGAGGGCGAGGTCCTCTAATAATGCCCAGGATTTTTCAACGTTGAGGTCACGAAGCTTACCACCGGCCGATTGGTCAGTGGTTCGTCTTGTGACGGGATTGACATGGTCATAAAAAATTGGACTTGGAGCCAAAGGTTTATGCCATGATGAGGGACTTTTGGAGTAAGTCCTTGAAACGAGTCCATGCTTCGGATAGAGATTCTCCATGATGTTGTTGGAACATCAGGATATCATTGCGGAGTTTTGCGGTCCTTCCCGGTGGAAAGAATTGAGCAAGGAATCGGGTAGTAAGATCCTCCCATGTGGTGATGGATCCTGCTGGAAGATGTTTAAGCCAATTTCTAGCTTGACCGCGAAGGGAAAATTGAAATAAACGCAGGCGCATTCTTTCCCTATTTCACCATCAAGGTCAAGTGAGTCCATAAGTTTAAGGAAATCCTTGAGGTGTTGGTTTGGATCCTTGGACCCAATTTCATGGAATGAGCATCCGTTTTACACCAACCGGATGGTGTCGGATCAAAGAGGCACTACGTTGTTTCCTACAGGGAGCTCGATGGTATTCCTGTAGCCCTCGTGGCTAGGTTTAGAATAGTCTCCAAGAGTGCGGATAGGATTCTCGTCTCCCATGGTGGTTGATGAGAATGGGTTACGAAACAGATAACACAAAGAAAAGATAGACTACAAGAAAGCTAATATGCGGAAATTAAATCTTACTTAAAAGGATTCAAGCAAGTAGAACTAAGCTAAACTATGATCAAAACCTAACTATTCCTTAGGCGGCAGCTCCAAAAACTTGATACGGTCGTCGTTAGACTTCTACAAGAAGTTTTACAACTCTCTATGCAGAGCAACTAATTGTTGTATTAGTAGTATAGGCTAGACTCGAGGGTTGTTATCGTTCACTCAAGGAATAGGTTGAGAAGGCTTGATCACGGTCTAATAGAATTCTAAGGGTCGAGGGAAGATTCTTTTTGTTTTTTTATATTTTATAAAAGCAGGTAAAATCATATGTTGGAGAGGTTGGTTGGTTTTAGCTATTGGAGAATAGAAAACACTTGGTGTAGTAAGTCACAATACACCAAGAGTTCTCACAACGTCAACTTAATACTTACTCAGGGCACAAGGATCACTTAAACGCACTACATAAAATAATAAAGAAAGCGATAAAACAACAAGATCATAACTTAATAATTATAAAGATAATTAAATAATTAAAAGCTAAAAACAACTAATAAAGCATATTTAATAACATATCATTAACAAATTAAACCACAAGATCCGCTAAATCAAAATAATCATTGAATTAAGTTGAAGTATGATTACAAACTGTGCTGAATTAGTGCTCTCGATCCTCTAGTCGAACGCTATGGCAAACCCCGAAGGGTTTACCTATATCTGGATTGGGTGCCTCAAATGCATAAATGAGGGCTCTATTTATAAGTTTTGTGTGCGTTACGACATAATGGGTGAGTTGGGTTACGCCGTAACCATGCTGATGTGGATTTCCCTCTTCCAGGCTAAATATTGTTACAGTGTAACTATATAGTACTTGTTACGCCGTAATGGTGATTAGGATCTGTTATTCTTCTTCAATGAGGTATGTTACGGCGTAATTGTAATGAAATGTTTACGCCGTAATGTAGATGCTGAGTCATTTCTTCTTTAATCTTGATTACGGCGTAACTCCTGCAGGGAGGTTACGGCGTAACTGGCCTTGGGCTTCCTCCTTTGCACGTTTTTCACGTCTTTTCCGTTCCAATGCATTTATTTACCTGAATTCAAAATATAAATGAATTAAGTACCAAATTCATATAAAAATTATATAAAGCAAGGCAATAAACGCGGGAATTTGATATATAAAAGTATTAATTATTTGATGTTATCAAATATCCTCCCATTTGACTTCTACTCGCCCTAAAGTAGAACCGTTTAGAATAATTCATAAAAAAATTCCTAATTTAACTTGGAGAAATGAATTCATAATTTTCCTATGCTAGAAAACATCAAAGCCGAACACCTCACGAAAAGGGGATCAAAATCACTCAACTCTCGCTAGTATAAGTGTTTTATTTTTAGGGTGATCACTCAATGGCACTGTCATAGCATGTATTCTATCATAAGCTTGGAAAGTACACAAATCTCCACCATCTAGAATTAGGGTCTAAACAGCTCTTAAAGGCAACCAGGGTGAAACACAAGTTTAAATGGGGTGGATCATCCTGTAATCTTTACCAAAAGCGTTACACCAATGAGAGCGACAAAATCACATATACACATCCATAACGATGGAATAGACCTACATGATTGCATTTAAATTCCCCCATTCGAGCAAAACCAAGGGTTAGGATGCAGAATGATATAGGGTAGGATAAGGCATGGGATATTTAATTATTGTTAAATAAAAACACAAAACAAATAGTCTAAAATAAACTAAGGTTGTCATAACTGGCTATGGTCCATCCATAAGCCTAAGTATTCAAGTCCTAAAATCTAATCTACAATAATGGGCTACTAGCTCCATCCTTCATAATCATATAGGTGGCTTATAGTTGCACCACCTTTATATCTTTTAGCACATAGATGGCTTATAGTTGCACCATATTTACATATTTTTTTACAACTTGTTGGTTTTATATCACGTAACCAACATAAACACTCACATATATACATTATGCATACAAGGTTAATAACTTTAATTATTGCCCTTACAGCCTATGATACATATCACATATACCCCCACTTAAGATGAATAATGTCAAAAGTGATGAAACAGAGGGATCTTTACAGATCATTAATGATAGGTCTTCCACGATAGCGTAAAATTTACGAACCCATATCCCCGAACCAATGGACTTAAGTAGCCAGGTACTTCAACACAAAGAAAATTTAGACTATAGGGTTGGCTAAGGCAAAAGGGTGTGACGATACATAATAGGGTTTAAACACGAATTGGCTTAACAAGTTGATCTAGGGGTATCTTGCACTAAAATGGAGTGCAAACAGGGGGTTTCACACGGGAGGTCGACTACTCAGTATAACAAGTCGATAACACACATACAGGCTATTTGGGTTAATTCCTAAGATGTTGCCTTCTCAAACTGTCTATTCCAACTAATCAATTAGGTCTCGAAATGATATACAGGCAAAGTTCTAAAGTCTACAATACTACCGGCATATTCATATTTTTTGAGGATTTATGTATAAAAATAGAATAATAGGCTAAACCTCACCAATTGAATTATAGGATAATAGTGTGCTCGGTAAAGATTAATTCTAGTTTATTAAGAAAAACATGTCAAAAATTTTAAAATTGGCGTAATTTTCAAAGAAAACTAGAAAATCAAAGGCAAATATAGGTCAAGTGATAATTCTACTCCCACCCCCTACTTGGTTTGTACAATGTCTCTATTGTACATTTAAGGAAATAAAAATTCAAAAATAAGAGTAAAATTAGAACGAAAGACTCCTCTAGATTTGCTCGGAATGATGAAGAGACAGCATGCTCTAAGCCATGCTCCAAGTCTGCTTCTTCGAGCAACATCCATCATCACATCATTAGCCTGTATAGCATCTGACAAGATCGGTTTGAGATGCTTCCTTGCAGCTTGATTAGCATCCTAACACCACTCCATGTGTGTCACCTGTATAACTGCAAGAAAGACTTATACCAAAAGTGTAAAGCAAGATAAAAAAAACACCATAGCACAAGATATACAAAAAGATACAAAAATAAAACCTACCTCACTTTCGTAAGAAATCACGAGTTGCATTTTTAAGCGTATGCAAAAGCCTTTTAAAAAACCACTTGGGGCCCACAGTAAGACGAGTGAAGCTCCGTGAGGGTTTCTAGAGAATATACCCACAAAGTTCATTTACCAATATACACGGATTTGTAAAACTTTTAAACATTTTAATGATTTTCAAGAAGGGATTATGGCGTAACCATCAGAGTTGGTTATGCCGTAATTATGTGCTAAAAGAATTTGAAAAATTATTAGAAAAAGTTACGGCATAATCATTGCACGAATTACGCGGTAACAAAACCAAATTACCACATAAAAACAAGTCGAGGGGACCTCGAATTCCATCCTCTTGCCATGAGAACCTGCAAAACTAAGTAAGAAATATGCAAAACCAACTAATAATGCAGAAAAGAAATGAACTAAACTAAAAGGATAGGTCGGGTTGTCTCCCGAAAAGCACTTTTCTTTTTAAACGAGTCTTTAAGTTAGACTTAAGCCATCCTCACAGGCTTACTTGGACATTTCCACACATGTCCAATCTTCTTGTCATCTCCTTAACCAGTTTATAATGCTCATCCTACACACTAACAAACCTTGTCCATTAAATGTGTAATAAAACTGAGCAAAAAGAGGAGCACATAAAATTGGCAAATACTTAACTCAAGAATACCACATGAATAAAAACATTAAGGTTGGCATGCTCAATATTAAAACACATGCGGCATTAGAAAATATTTTAAAAGTTCAAACAATGCCCAAACTATTTTTGATGTCCTAGACCTAGTTAAGAAATATGCCGCAACAAGCACTATCAAGTTACGCCATAACTAAATTTGAGACGAATTTTTTTTATTTAATTCACACAAACAAGCACCCAGAAATAGGAGAAGAATAGAAACTCAAGCACTCACAAGCATACACAACAATCAAACAATCAAAAACTACAAAAACCGTTCCCCGACAACGACGCCAAAAACTTGATTCGTAATTTCCTTTAAATAAAACTACGTCAGGTTTTACATTTATAAAACCTTAACTACCTTGACTATTCTTACACACTAAAGAGTAGTGTACCCTATCGTGTATAGTGTAGTGTAACCCTTGCCCTTTTTGTGAGTTTTGAATGTTCTAATTTAGTCCTTTGACTATTTGACTTTTGTCATTTTATGTTAGAGCAAATACCGTGTTGACGGTGGTGAATTAATGAGATTGAGTATTTTATGTTTATTTAGTATATAATAATCCTTTTTAGAGGGATTTATTATGTTGATTATGTTCCGGGAGGTTTGTCCCGCGAATAGCTTGAAATGTCGAAAACGAGTCCCGACACGTCCATTAATATTCAAAATGAGTTTTGGGTAGTGTAAATTGGAAATATGTCGTATAAATACTCTAGGATCATGGAAAAGTATTTTTGAGTTGAATATAAATACTAAGTAAGTTCGAAAAGTATTTTAAAAGTGAGGTTTTTGAGTTTTAAGAGAAACCGACACAAAAAGAACCAACCCGACCCTCCTTGGATCCTATATCCGGTCGAACAAAGGGAAGGGGACAAGGAGGCTAATTTTTAGCTCTTGTGTCCCAACTTTAGTACATATATTTTGTATCCATCCACAGCATGCACATTTCATGTTTGCTTTCAAAAATCAAAACCCTCTTTTTCTCTCTTTCTCTTAGTTCGGCCGAGCACACAAAACACACAAACACCTACATTTTTGAAAAATGTTGGTCAAGAACTTGAAGATATGGAAGCTTAGGGTTGATTCTAGTGTTCAGGTTATTGTTTAAACTACGTTTGGGTAGTCGGTTCGCGTTCATTCTCGCTTTTCAAAACCCTCTTTGTAAGTTTTCTAAATTTACATTTAACTTGTACTTTTGTGTGTTAGATGATGCATAGAAGCTAGTTGTACGGTGCGTTTGTTAAAAATCAAAAACGAAAAGTTACGAAAGGTTATTTAGGGTTCGGTTTGGTTCGAATAAAAATAAATGAAGAATAAGGGTTTTATAGTTTTACTGATGTGGTCGCGATGGTCGAACATTTGTTTGCTATGTAGCTTATTTTGGTAAGTGGCTTATTGGCTTATTTATAAGCATTTCAAACTTATTTTTGAGCTTATTAGCTCTCAGCAAGAATAAGGTTTACAAGAGAAGTGTTTTTGTTTATTTACCTCGTATGTTGTATTTTTGTGGACTATTTTGATAGCTTGTGGTGACAACCAAATATACTATGTAGCTTATTAGCTCTCAGCAAGAATAAGGTTTACAAGAGAAGTGTTTTTGTTTATTTACCTCATATGTTGTATTTTTGTGGACTATTTTGATAGCTTGTGGTGACAACCAAATATACTATGTAGCTTATTAGCTAATTTTTAAGCCTAATGGATTGGTTTTGGAGCTTATGAGCTCACGGCGCATATAAGCCCAATAAGCCGTGGTTTATTTTGAGCTTATTATGGTTCCAGTTATTTTGTTAGCTATTGTTTTGGGCTTATTTCTACTAATGGGCTTTAGTATTGGGTCTAAAATGTATTTTATATCTATAAATATCTTAATGGATCCTTATTGGGCCTTATGCGAAAACTAGTCATTTTGCGTATATTAATGAACTTTTGGAAGACGAAACATACTTGGATGTGATGTTGAAAGTCATTTGTGGAAACGTGTTTTAATGTAGGTGGTAAAACGTAGGATTTTGGCGTTTTGTCAAAAAGTGGTGAATTGTAGAAAATGTTTGAAATTAAGTGTGGAAAACGTAGGGGGGGTGAATACGGTTCTGATTAAAATTTAAAACTTTCATATCAAATATCCGAACAATCACGACTTATTATGAAAAGTATCGATTATAGTCTATGACTATATGTAAAATGGAAAGCATATATAAAGCAAGTTGTCACAACACAATCATAAACATCTAGCCACAACATAAACATAATTAACGAGTAAAGAGATAGTGATATGTAAAAGAGAAAGCAAACTGCACGCGATGATTTATAGTGGTTCGGTAACGGAGCTCCTCTCCGCCCTACTCCACTCCCCGAGTACCCAACTTGAGAGTTACTTCACTAGATCAACAAACTCTCTCCTCGGCGGAGAAAACCTTACACAACTTCGCTTACACTTTATCCGGTACAAAGCTAAATACCGAGTCCTAACAAAGGTAGAACCAACCCATCGTCGCTTACACTTTATCCGGTACTAAGCTAAATACCGAGTCCTAAACACCAGGAGAACCGACCCATCATCGCTTATACTTTATCCGGTACATAGCTAAATATCAGGTTCTTACACAAAGGGTAGAACCAATCTAAAACCCCGTTATGTTTTATGGCCCAAGATAACAAACCTTGTGTTTTATGGCACAAACACATAAACCATCTAGTCTAAATCAAATGATACAAAGAGATGATACAAATGAGTATATAATGATGATCCATGACAAGTGTGTCTAATGGATATGAATGCCTAATCTAAATTAACTTCCATTGATGAGAAGCCTTTAAATGGATGTAGATGATGAGATCTCCAATCTTGTAGATCTTCATATGGGTATGTTTGGTGGTGGATGAAAATGGCAAGATCTTCAAGGCTTGCTTTGGTTGGATCATAATAAGAGTATGCTTACAACAAGATGAATGTTAGAAACATTATGATCACATGAGAATGAGGGTGTTTAATGACTATTGCTACTGATCTAAATGAGTGAGAAATGCAGAGAAAATGTGTGTGAAAGGTGTGCTCAAATGGTGAGAAATAGCTTGGTATTTATAGGCTAAAAATCCAATGTAGCCCGATTCCGCCGGTGCTATTGAAGAAGGGAATCGGCAGCCAAAAGCAAGGGCACCGGCCTATAGTAATACAATCTAAGTTTATATTTACAAAATCTTGAAAGATCATATGTAATCTTGGTGGATTTTATCTAGATTTTCTAAGATATTTAAAGATATGGTGATGTCATGGATGAGGTAAATATTACAAGCATTTTCCTTTTAAAGAAATGTGGTTGAGTAAAATATGTATATACTTAAAAAGTAAGTTACTTGTGTTTAAAAATAAGCAAAGTGTGAAATGAGGTTTGATCATAATGCAACATAACAAACATGTACGAACATGTGTTGTAACATACGAGGATACGAGACGTCGATGGATGTTGATGTATGTTGAGACGAAATATGATTACGAGTAACTTGTACATTTAAGGATATGTATTACAAGTCACAATTTTGTCATTATCAAAATAAATGAGAATGTGTAGATTAAATACCATAATATTTGCACTAACAATGTCGTAAAAATTAACTAACTACACTGGTTAGTTAACTCCCGTGTAACCCTTTGTTTACTCTTATTTTTAGAGTAAGATCCCCTAGAACAACCTGTTTCCTTTCTTTTTATACACCATATTATATGTTTCGTTACACCTTTGCACCTTAGCCTACCGTGTATATTAAGCCTGTTTTAATCTAGTTGCTAGTTGCTCTCGTGTAAAGTTTTGTATTTCCTGTGTCAAAGTGAAAATTTTCTATCTCCGTAATGGTCGGAAAATTGCACAATGCAATGGGAAAAATATGTAGCTCGTAAATTTCACTACTTTCGCGATTATGAATCATGTCCGAAGAAGAAGTGTTACAAGGAAAATATTATCCGGACGAATTATGATAGTGAAGACGGTGAAATAAAATCGAGATTTATGATGTATTGCAAAAAAAAAGGAAGGAAGAAAAATAGTCGGTTCAAAAGAAGTTTATACAGAAGGAATCACTTGGAAGGATCGATTATTCATTGATACGTTACAAAAATCAACGATGTAAAGTCTTGTAAAAAAGTGGTCGATATCACCACTTATTTTGTAAAAGTATGTAAAAAGCGGGATCTAAGGGAAGTTGACCGTTATGAGAACGCCAACTTAGGTTGTCTTTGTCATTTCTATGATCGAGGCGTTTGTCTATATGTTCGAGTCTTTGTCATGGAACGGTTAGGGGAAAGTTACTAGCAACCGTACCTTATTTGTTGTCTTAATCTATTTGTTTCGTGAAATTTTGTTCTAACACCCATTTTACTTCCCTTTCCTAACAACTAACCTTTGTATCTACTCGAACGAGGACTTGTACGAGCATGTATGTCTATTCCATCATTATGGCCATGTATGCATGTCTCAGCTGCCTTGTTGGATGATGACTTTCAGTGAAAGTTAGAAGCTCCCTACCCTATATCGTTCTTCATCCTAACCGCTGGTTAAACACGAACAGGGATGTGATCGGATTGTATATGTCTATTCCGTCATTACTTCCATGTATGTACAATACAGCTGCCTTATTGGTGTGGTACTTATGGTGAAAAACTGTTGAATGATCAACCCTAAGCCTTCTTAACCCAATTTATCTTTTGACTTGTTTCTCCTTATCTTTAGCGGTGGAGATGTGTATCCTTGCCAAGTCTATGATAGAAAACTAATCACGAATGCGCAATTGAGCGTACCAATTAAATGTTGCACCCTATATTAGTTGAGTGATCTGAGTGTTTTCATTTCCATATTTCGTGAGGAGCTTGGTTATGTACAGGTGATTAGGTCAAAACGATGCTTAAACGGAAAATCCTTAACTTCGGTTGGGACACATTTTCATAAACAAAAACTTTTCTAAAGTATACTTGAGGACAAGTAGGATTCAAGTGGTGGGATATTTGATGACATCAAATAATGTCACTTTATTATATCATTTATCCCATCTGTTTTGCCCACTTTTATATAATTATTGCATAATTTGGTACTTAATTGCTTTAAAGTTTATAAATGCAGTAATTCAGGAGTGTTTTGTGAAGACAAGCTAAAAGGCGCATAATTTGGAGCTAAAACGAAGACATTTGAAGAATGCCAATTTCTGACTACATAGGCCATATCCAACAAAAGAGATACGGCGTATCAGCACCAAGACTTCACAAGAAAACGCGTTTGACCAATTCCCAATACGGCGTATCCTTTCTGTTTACATACGCCATATCCATGAAGATAACTATTCGAAGATACAGTAAATAAAGTAAATTGGGAAAGATATCACTGATTGATTGAGAACTTAGCGCGCACTCCAAAGAATCCATCCCAATACGCCGTGTTTTCAGACATTATAAATAGAAGACTTAAAAACGAGTTTTCAGTGTGCAATATCATATTCTATATACCATACTCATTGAAGATAAATTTTAGAAGAGAAGATTAGCGACAAAGGTCAAGCATTGATCACGAA
>BQNB010020103.1:0-65920 GCA_026074375.1 Tanacetum coccineum | reverse complement strand
CTAAGGTGTTCAATCAAGTGAACTCGGATCGGGTATATTTAAGGATTTAGATATAAGAAAAATAAGCTAGAATTAAAAAAGCAACAATTTTATGCTAGAAAATAAGCTAAAAATATAAGATTTATTATTTTTAGATCTAATCCACCCGAAACTAAGGTGTTCAATCAAGTGAACGAGAGACGAGTATATTTAAGGATTAGATCTAAAAACAATAAGCTAGAAAAATAAGCACTTGAAAATAAGCTCACTCGAAAAGCTCTAAATCAAAAACAATATAACAATAAGCTAGTCTAAATAAGCTATTAAAGAAGCTTATTAGAATATAATCTTAAGAGATCGAATCCAAAAATAAGCTATAAGCATGAGCTTATTTGGAAAGAAGCAAAATAAGAGAAAGAGTAGAAGAATAAGCATAAAAAGAAAATAAGCATCAAGAAATAATAAGTATTAAATAAAAACCAACCTTAAACATCTTCATTAATAAGCTCAAAATCTTAATTACAATAAGCTAAATAAGCTATAAAAGCTTTTACAATAAGCTAAAAATTATACTACACTATTCCTAAAACTAACCTACACTACTTATAAAAAATAAACTAAAAACTAAAATTTTCACCCTCAAATCTCACACACTCAAACAGTGCTGCCTGTTGTATTTATAGCCCAAAGTGGGTGAGGGTATTTTTGTCTTTTCAAGTACACAGCCACTCATAATCTAGATCTGGGGGGTATTTTGGTCTTTTTGCACTCCACCAACCGCCTCATTATTGCCCATGATTGGCACACGCCTACCTCGGACTGACTGCTACAGTACCTTGGACTCGTTTTTTCGTGCTCTTTCCAATGGTGTGATCGAGGAATATTCACGACTTCGTTTGGACCTCGATAAATGTGAAAACGTCGTCGAAAGTCACCCGAAAATTACCATTTTTGCTTCGTTTTCAATCCTTTTTACCTGTAAGACATAAAAACACAATACAAACATATTTGCAACATAATTATCTATATTTTAGTGTTTTTAGTCCTTTTATAGTGTTTTACGGGGCACAAAATATGTATATTTTAGCCAATATCAGTAGTCCTCAACAATTACTAGAACATATTTCTTTCCATTAATGCTTCTACCCGCATTGGACCACATAAGTCCATGTGTAGAAGTTGTAACCGTCTTTTTGAGCTTGGGGTAGTCTTGGTGTGAAAAGACTTTCTTTTTGCTTTCCCCAACTCACAAGAAGAACACAGATGATCTTTGACGAATTTCAGCTTTGGAAGGCCATTCACAATATTATTCTTTGAAAGCAAGTTGATGGTGTCGAAGTTTAAATGAGATAGACGACGATGCCATAACCATGCTTGAGACGATGTTGCTTTAGCCATTAAGCAAATTGGATTGGGAGTTGTTGAGTCTTGCAGAGTAATGGAATACAAATCTGTGCCACGAGAACCTGTGAGAAGATCATTTCCCTTTAAATCACGGATATAACATGTAGACTTCCGAAAAGCAACTTCCAAATCCGCATCACAGAATTGACCAACCGAGAATAAATTGTGATTAAGCCCTTCGACGTAATAAACCCGTTTGATGGTAATAGTTCCTTGAACCAGATCTCCATAGCCAAGAATTGGTGCAATTTGATCATTTCCAAACTTCACCGTTCCCAGAAATTTCTCCACAAAATTAGTTAGAAGTTTGAGATTTCTGGTCATGTGCTTTGAGCACCCAGAGTCGACGATGAATAGAATTATCTCTACGAGCTGCAAAAGAATTAGAAGACAATGGAGTATTAGACACAGTGGAACACCTAGGAGTCTTATGTTCCAAAATATTAGCAGTTCTAGATGCATTTCCTAGAGGCATACTAATGTTTGGGTTAACATTTCCTATTTGAGACTTAGGTTTCCAATTGTATCCGGGTGGTGTATACTTAGGATACCACCAACTGCATGTCTTACTAACTTGCTCATATAGCTTCCTAGTTATGTGTCTAGATTTCTTGACAGTGGAGTCTGTTGCAACGGTTTTCTTACTGGATGTTGCAACAGATTGGTTCACATTGGGTTTTCTTGTACTAATAGCACAACCATTGGTTGTCTAGTCTAGAATTCACAGCATTAATATAATGTAGCACACACAAATCATGATGTAATTCAACATACATTTTCCACAAGTACCAGACAAGTTAACTTTCCAGGTCTTAGCATTCAAACTGTCATTACACGCAGTTACAGACGTTTTATTATTAGAAAACTTAAAATTCCTACGGTGGTCTTCTACTTCTTGCTTCTTCCCTTGACTATTGTTAGACATGACTCTATCTTCCAGTTGATTGCTCTTAAGCTGTGGTCTGCTAACACTAGTAGTGGGAATTACTCCTGTAGAGAAAGACACGCGTTTGTTAGTTTTCCTAATGTCTTGATGCAACTGAGGTGTTCTAGTTTGATTTGGCTTTGTGTGCACTTTATACATTCCTGGTGCAATCACATTTGTGTTGTTGAAAATTGGCAACACATTCTGAGGCAAAATCTGTGCAGTGACTGGTTTTGAAAAATCATGAGACACATTTTGTGTGGTAACTGACTTTGACTTTGAGAAATCTGTCTTTGCAAGAGAATCTGAAAAAATAGCTGGTTTACCTAAAATTGATTGTCTTTGACTTTTAAAAGCATTCGGTTGTCGAATAACCGATGATTTTTCAAACTTAGTTTCCACAGATTTTCCTTTCATCTTTTCTATGAGTTTCTTCAACTCACTTATTGCAATTCCTTTGTCTTGTAATTGAGCTTTCAAGTCTTGAATTTCAACATATTGTTCACGTTCTTTCAGAAATACGTTTGACTGATTTTCTTTGAAAGATTTTTCATTTTTTATCTTTTCTTTACACTGTTGTAAATCAAGTTCAAGGTTAATCGCATGTTTCTGAAGTGCTTCAAAACTCTTTGACATTGTTCTACTTTTTGAAAGCTCTTTTTCAAGATGTTTACATTTTTCCAAGGTTTCCAAGTAATCACATTGCAAATTAGTAACCTCATCCAGATCAGTGTACACACCAAGTATTGCATTCATGTGATCAGCATAGTAATATTCCCTTGAAAGTCGGTCGATTTCATTCAAAAACTATGTTTTTTGAGTTTCCAGTTGAGATTTGAGAGTGTCTACTTCATGTTCAAGAGAATTAAAGTATCTCAAATCAGCAACCATTTCCTCGTTCAAACACAAGTGAAATTTTTCTAAGTCCGCATTGATTCTTCTAATTTGGGGGCAAAAATTTCCTTCGATTGTGTTTTGAATGAAAGGATCTATGTTACCAAAATATGTTCTTTTAGCGATTGTTTGTTTGCAACGTTCCACTCCATCAAAAATCGTGTCAACACTCTTTTTAATCTTGAAAAGTTCTTTAGAGCTTTTACACTTTTGATCCCAAGGAATGGATTCATCCATTCGTTTTTCTAACAAAGTTGTTTGTTTACGAAAAGACTCTTTGGAAAATTCATTATTAGAAGATGTATGACTCATCTTTGACGTTTTTGGAAAATAGTGTTGTTCAGGCGACTTTTCCCGTTGTGGAACGAACAAATCATAAAGATTATTCAACTGGTCATAATCAAACGGTCTGATTAAATCGCTTAATTTTGATCGACTTTCTTTGTCAAGACGAATCGTTTCGTCAGATTCAGGGGCTAACATTAACGCAAGATTATCATTATAGCAACCTATATCATACAGACGAGGATTCGCTCTTTGAGCTTTCTTGAGGAACTCAGGTTTTGCAAAACTCGTTTTACAATTACGATTAAGCATATTCATTGTTTGAACAGATTGGCCGGTTTTATATACAATATCATTCAAAACCTTGACTTTGTTTTCTAAAGCAATGACTTTATCAAGTTCTTTGTCTTCACGAGTTTTGTAAAGCTTAATCTGAGCCTCTTTTGCTTGTGACATTATGGAGATGGTTTCTTGATGTGCACAAAGCTCCTTTTTCATATCCAAAATCGTTTGATTTAAATCATTTATTTTTCGAGTATATTCATTAGATGACTTTTCAAAATTGATTTTGTATGACATTAAATCCCCTTTAGCTTTTGCACAATCAATTTCCACCTTTGACGCATAATTCACATCCTTATACTTATCAAGTTCCGCTTAGAACTTCTTAAGGTCTTTAAACATCAACTGATTAGTCTTGGACAGTTCATTGTTTGCTTCTTTGAAATGGTTATTTGATGATTCTAAACTTTTATTTTTAGTTTTGAAATCCTCAATTTCACCTTTCAATTTATCAACTAAAGCCTTGTTTGATGATTCCAAAAATTTATTTCGGTTTTTGCTGTCATCAATTTCACATTTTAGTTTCTGAATTAAAGAAGCAAGCAAATCACGTTCTTGATCAAGATCATCAGTTTCATCCTGGTCATCCTGAGCTCTATCATAACATATATCCGATGAATCAATAGTGATATTGGTGTCACCTTGTTTCGTCAGATATATGTCATTACTAGATTCAGGTTGCTCAGGATGTTCATTTTCCATGGCAAACACATTATAGTTGTCATTATTTTTTGGTACATTATTAGCATTGGCGTCATTAATCAAAGATTGGTCCAGAATAGTCAACCGATCTGGAGGTACCCCTCTTGAAGTTATGCCATGGTAACATATAATGTGCTTCAATCCTGATCTTCATACTCATCATCATATCAACTTTCCAATCACTTGTTTCTGCATTCCAACGTGAACCGCAGCTTTCCTCTTGTTTACACATTAACATCTTTTCTTGTGATAAGCTGCATCACTTTACCAGTTTCGGTTTTCTGACATTCCTTTGATACAGCACCTATTCCTTGCAGTTATAACACTGATCCCAGAACTTCTGCACTACCGGAGACTACATTTTCCCCTAGCCCCAACAACAATTAACTCCCTCTGCTAGAATCAATACCATTCCCTCTGTTGATTCTTGGAGAATTATCTTGATTAGCTCGACTAGTGTTTGATGAAGTTTGAAGGTTGTTGTTGTATGTTATGAAGATTTTCCTATTGAACGATAGAGAAATTAAAGCATGATTTGTCAATCCATTTTCCCTTTGACATTCCTCATCTTCATTAACCGTAAGCAGGTTCTGATCAAAAGTAGGAGCAGAAGAGTAAACAATTGCTTTATCCTCCTAAATCTGTTAAACTGTTGCGATCTGGTGGAGGATATTTATGTTTTGAAGTAGGATTGGTATTTTTGATGATTGTAAATTTGGTTGTTTGTTGAGCAACAAGTGCAAGTGGATAAGCAGTACGTGCTAGTCTTTCAGCTCTATCTCATGACTTCATTCTGGTTTTGCTTCAAAAGTCAAAAGCTTGTGATAGGAGACAGACTTCATCTTAGACCTCAGCTTAACAAGTGTCACAAACCTTTGCCATTCTGGTTGAAGTTGAATGTAAGAACTAGGACACTTACTTGATGAATTTGTAACATGACACAGATTACTGACAAGCTCATTCATCATATTGTAAAACCGCAGTAATACATTCAAGTTATTCACCATCCCGTTGATGTGAATTTTTCCAAAACTCCTATAATAAATTGGTTTCAAGATCTTGAACATTGATTGATTCACCTTGTTTCAACCTTTTAATTGCTTTCCACATTTCACATGCATTTGGACAAGCATCAACTGTTGAGTAGATATCGTTATCTATCCCTAGTGAGTCTGAACATAACGGCTTTCACTTCAGCATTAAATGATCTCGTATGTCATGGTGAATCATTCTTATAGTTCTCCATAATCCATCTCAGTATTGTTTTCATAAGAACCTACCTCAGTAACTGGAACTATGTTTCTCAGCCCATTAATACGTGTATGGTGGATTTTAGAGACAATGGTAGATGAGTTCACTGTTAGGTTTGGTGTCAATGTATCTTTTGATTCTGGATTTCCACTGAACATAATTACCCGGTGCTAACATTGGAGGAATGAACTTATGACTACCCTGCTTCACATGATAGCATTATGAAGAGCAATTGATGATTGAGTTTGCAAATTGGTATTTGAATTTGACATTTTGATGAAGTTGTTGTAAATGGTTATCGGATCTTAAGTGTTATGAAGTAATTGATTGTGGTTTTAAATGAATTAACTTTCACGGGATTTTACAACTCTATGATTAAAACCGAGAATAAAATGAATTACAAGTCGGGATTTTGCAAAATCAATAGAAGAAAACCGTGAAAGTAGAATTAAATTTGAAGTTAAGGTGAGATAAGAGTTTTGTTTGTATGTAATTGATTTGTATTGTTAAATGTCCAAAATGAAGTTCTAAGTCCTTGAGGTTTGTTGTCTAAAGAAGGTCATGGTGTAGCAAGTCTCAACGAAGAACGATTGTCAAATCTCAGCCAAGAATGTTTGACAAATCTAAATAGACAAATCTCAAGAGGCAAGTCTCAAGAGTAGGAAAATCTCAAGAGTAGGCAAATCTCAAGTGACAAAACGCAAGATTTGTGAGATACGGCATCAATCACGTAGTAGAATTGAAATTAAAGGGTCCTTCATGAGGCAAAACGCAGTAACAAATCTTAACATGTAGACAAATCTTAAGAGCAAAACGCAGGGACAAAAACAAGCAAAATGCAATGACCAAAACGCAGTGAGAGCAAAACGCAATGACCAAAACACAATCTTCAATAAGCAAAACGCAATTACCAAAACGCAATAAGAGCAAAACGCAGTGACCAAAACAAGCAAAACGCAGTGTCTTGAGGCAAAACACAACGAATGAAGCAAAACACAGTGTCTTGAGGCAAAACGCAACGAATGAAGCAAAACGCAGTGTCTTGAGGCAAAACGCAATGGCAAAACGTAGTGTCTTGAGGCAAAACGCAACGAATGAAGCAAAACGCAGTGTCTTGAGGCAAAACGCAATGGCAAAATGTAGTGTCTTGAGCCAAAATGCAACGAATGAAGCAAAACGCAGTGAAGAACACCCCTTCAGTTAGTCAAAATGCAGTCAAGAAAAAATCACCAAACTTTCTTAAAAGCTACGAAATGATGTTAAAACCACCTTGTAATGATGCAAGGGATAGTTCTAAGCCTGAAAGTACAAATCTTTAACACCTTTAACCACAAACAAAGATCGAACTTTGATTTTTTCTTGCTATTTTTCAAACAAAAAAAACAACCAACTAACCCTACAAATTTCACACAAAACATACACTAAACACCCCTTGGCGACTGATACCACATGTTATCCCACTAATTTAATCCATTACACAACACTAACCTTTACCAATAAGCTAGAAAATAAGAAGAAAACTTAGAGAGAGAAAGTAAAGAGAGAAACAAAGATAGAATGTTAGATTAGAGAAAAAAGTGGTGAGTTACAAGTGAATGAAAATGTAACCAACACCCTTCACTAAGTGTGGTGAAGGGATATTTATACCCATGCCTTGCTAGGTGGCGTATGGTCTTGTAATCTTGGGCCGGGCTTGGCATAACTTGGGCTTTGAGCCCGAAACACGGACAATATTAGATTACAATCCAAGCCCGTTGAACCCGACTAGCCTATTGCAATACAAGACCTAGATTGACTTTCTAAGACCGATAACATTCTTGTTGGACTTAATTTATTTAAGGCTAACAAGGTGGATACTCTATATCAACCTTGGAGAACATTTGGAACCATCATGAACAAACGTCTTAGTGGTAAGGTAACTGGACTAGATCAACTTCGTCTCTCTCTGGGCTCAAATCATTTAGGGTATGTTTCACCAAAAGAAGGTTGATTATGTCTACCTTCTATGGGAAGACTTAGTTTATCAAATAGAGAACAAGGGGTTAAAGAAGAACAAAGACATGTACTATCCAAGATTCACCAAAGTTATTATCAACCACTTCATATCAAAAGACCATTCAATTCCAAGAAGAACATAAGGTGGACTAGCACATGGCTAATAATGACCCTATTCTCACCACAATGAGATTCATCCCCAAGTATGAAACTGTTCAAAAGTATAGTGCCATACTTCTAGATACTCTAACCAATCAAGCAATGAAAGAGTTAGAGGTGTATAAGACTACCATGATTTTGCTACTGGAAAGGTGATTCCAAAACCAAAGTATGTATGGAGATCAACTAGGGAGAAGACTGATCAAGCCCCTATAGCTTCTCCAGGTAAAAGACTTAAAGCTACAACTAGGTTAGCTAAATCAAGAAAGAAGAAGCTACCTACTCAAGGATTAGAGACTTTATCAGAAATTGCATTGTCTGAGACAGAACAGATGAAGATTGTCACCAAAAGAAGCAAGACATAATTCCACATCCCTCACGCCAGTGGTTCCAGTGTAGATTGTAACACCCCCAAAAATGTGTCACAGCGGAAATATGTTCGAGGGCGTTACTTCATAATACACAACGCTAGATACAAGAGAACGACCTCTAAATGTGTCGTTTGAAAAGTAATCTCGTTGATTTCCCTGAAATTGATATAATATTTGTCACATAATTGCATCATAATGAAAGTCTTGAAAACAACCCAACGAGAATTTGATCATTTGTATGTAGGTAGAAATCCATAAATGAAATCTTATCAATTTAGACTCTAATGCACATCAAGTAGGCCAAGCATCTAATTCACCTGAGAAAAACATGCTTAAAAGTGTCAACATTAAAGTTGGTGAGTTCATAGGTTTTTGTAAATACAAATGTTGAACCAAAGTTCTGTAAAGTATGTGCGACCGTTTCAAACCTTGTATGTTCCCCAAAATGTATGTATGAATGTCATAATTCAAAGAGTTATAAAATATGCATGACCATTTTAGTTCCTAAATAGTCACAAAAATGTATGTATAGTTAGACCACCACTGATCAAAGTATGTATTGCCACTTTATTCAAGGCAACGTAAATATTCTTGTGTGTATAAAATAATGATTTCAATTACTCTAAGTTCATGAAACTGCGACGTAGACTTGTATGTATGCCACTTTATTCAAGGCACAGTAAGAGTGTACCCATCGTAGGTGTTCCCTCCAAGAACACCCGGGCATTTATGAATATGTACCCCTCGCAGGTGTCCCCTCCAAGAACACCCGGGCAGTTCTGAAAATATTCATGTGTATGTAATTGTTGGCCCTGAAGACTCAACCAATCGTGTTCTGACATGTTATAACATTCGTTTGCCCAGTGATAGCTAATCACCCGAACGGGGATTGTCAATCCCGAATAGATCTATTTCATAACATTCGCGCTCACCCTCCAAGTGATTACAGTTCATGCAACCTAAGCTAATTCGTAATCATTTCCAAAGTAAAGTATGTATTCGCGACCAAAAATGAATTCAATTAATGTATCCCATAGCGAGCTATGCAAATAAGTATGCAAACCAATTTGTAAACGATCATGTAACAAGCATAAGTCAATCATGTGAATGAATTTGAAAACAAATCATGTTCTCCACCCCAAAAAAAATGTAAAGACCAGTAATACATGGGGCTATAAACTCACATTGATGATGAAGAACGATTGGCGGGAATGTACACATTGTGAACAAGATAAAACGGAAACTAGAACGGCTCGACCAAGAAGTTGCAGCTTAACTTAACTGCTAAGTCCCACTAGCCTAGGATAATGAATTTGGGTTTCCCGATGGATATAGCCACCTCAACGCGACACGTTGATAAAAGATTTAGATTTCAAGTTGTAGTAGTTTGGTGGTTGGTTAAATAAAATAAATCGAAAGTATACGCAAAATGTGTAATATATGCCGTATATGTCACTTATGAAAAATAACAATTATATAACTCATACCGTGAATTATATGACAAAGACAAACAATCCAAGGATTAATATGAAATGTATAATACTTTGCAAGTATTATATAAGAAGTGCGAGTAACTAATTAAACCAAACAGTTTGACATGTTCTCGGAAATCACCACTTAATTAAATAAAAGTTCTTGTATAAAAGTAAACACATGTTTTAAAGTCTTTACTTTGTCCATTAATCGGGAATTATAAAATAATATTTTATAATTTAGTATTCGTTTCCTCGACGGGTCTTAGTTAAACTAGTTGTCTCATTTACAAAAGTGTAGTTCTCGTTCGTTTATCTGGTTATTGTATAATTACAAATTAACGATCTTAAGACTATATAACTTCGTCTTTTATCGGTTTTTCTAAGATAATAGAAATTGTAACGAAATTTATTAAGTATAGTAATTTATATAAATGTCGTCAAGACCTTTTCGTTTAAACCACATTTTCCATTTTTATGAAATTCAATCCATGTTGCAATTATACTCGCGTTTCAATGTTTCAAACACCCGCGTGTTTTAGATATAATATATATATATATATATATATATATATATATATATATATATATATATATATATATATATATATATATCTAAACTAAACAAAATAATAAATATCATATTTATTTAACCATTTTAAACCACCAATATATATCCGGTTTTATATTTATAAATCTCGTAATAATTTTTATTAATCGGTTATTATGAATCAAACACGCCCTAAAGGCTGTCTCTAAAACCAAACGCACCCTTATGTCGTTTCTGATAAACCAAACGCACCCTTAGTGTATTTCTACCTAAAACCAAAACAACGCCCTTATTTGCAATTCTGCCCAACCAAACGCACCCTTGTGCGGATTCTGCCCAACCAAACGCACCCTTGTGCGGATTCTGCCCAACCAAACGCACCCTTGTGCGGATTCTGCCCAACCAAACGCACCCTAGGGCTGTTAATCGACAACCAAACGCCCCTTTTGGCAGTTTAAGAACAACCAAACGCACCCCTAGGCTGTTAAGAACAGCCAAACGCACCCTTTTCGATGTTTCTATCAAAACCAAACGCACCCTAGTGGTTTTTCTAGTAAACCAAACACACCCCATGTGCTAATATGAAAACCAAACGCACCCTTGGTGCGGTAATGAAAACCAAACGCACCCTCGTGCGTTTACACAGCCAACCCGACGCACCCTTGGTGGTGTTATCACAAACCCAACGCACCCCGTTGATTTTTCTGCTAACCAAAACGAACGCACCCTTTTCTTGTGACAAACCCAAATCAAACGCACCTTTTTGGTGCTATTAATAGCAAACCAACGCACCCTTGCGGTGCTAAGAAAACCACACGCACCCTGATGGGTTTTTATCAAAACCAACGCGCCTTCGAGGTGGCTGTGGTGGTCGTGATGGTGGTGACGGGATGAAGATGGTGATATGGTGGTGATGACAGCGAGGTGTCGGGGTGGTGATGATGTTGTTGGTGGTGGCAGTGGCGTCGGCTGGTGGTGGGGACGAAGGTGAGGCGCGTGGTGGTGGGGATCGGGTGATGGGGAGGCTTTTGGGACTTGGTCGAAAAACTCACCGAAAAAGTTTTCCGGCGGCGGTGGTGGCCGGAATCCGGCCGGTGGTTGTTGGAAAGAGTGAGAGAGAATAGCTGTATTGTGTGAGGTTTTGATTTAAATATAAATGAAAATAAATTATATAACTTTTAAAAAGTTATAAATAAATGTGATAAGTCTCAATAAGTTTGGGGGTTAATTTTATAAATATTTCACAGGGACCAAAAGTGTAAATTTTGGTAAATAATGATTCGGGGCTCGTTTAAGCTACTTAACGGAGGATTCAAAGCACGAGACTTGCGCCATTGCGTTACAATTAATTTTTTCCATAAAAACGAGTATTCACTCGACTAATTTTCATAAACGTTTTATAAAATTTATCTAAAACGTTTATTATTTATTGTATATTACTGATAAACTTTGTTCGTAAAATGATATTTTACTTGAATATTTGCGTCTTTAACAAACGTTACTGAATATAATGATAACTAATTTATTAAATACTTTTATTTAATAAAAATGTTAATTAAATATTATTTAATTATTCTCTTGTCGGTACGCGTTGTTCTTGATTCTAAAATCTTGCGAGGGTATTTAGGTCATTTTCTGCTTGTTTCCGGGTCTCGGGCAAAACTAAAAAGTTGTCCGGAATGTCGTTTTACATCAAATTGCTTTAGAGTCCGAGTCGTGAAAACGTGATTTAGTGGGTCGTTTTTGATAAGTCAGCTTAAGAATAACATATATCTTTTTCGTTTTCAAGTCAAATAAGTTAAAAATAACTTGCACATGAGAGATGTAATAATAAATATGATTTATTATTTAAAATATGTTCCGAAAATTTTACCGGTTACGCGGTAATCGCTTTTATGTGACAATAAAAGACCAAAAGTCAAAAAGTCAAGTCAGACCCAAAAAGTCAAAGGGTAAAATAGTCATTTAAAATTTCAAAAATTGCCGGATGTTACAGTACCTACCCCTTAAAGAAATCTCGTCCCGAGATTAAATTTGTGTTAACCGTTTGTGTGACCAAGAAAAGATTTAAGATTTAATAAACCAGTTCTAAACAAGACGCTGATAACTTTATTCAGCAAAATTCGGTGTTTCGACACTTCTCAATATACCAAAAATTTTGGCTAGGCTTGACCAGGATATTTAATCCATCAAAATAGGCACTAAAAAAAAATCATTTACAGATCTTATGATTGATATAACCGCGTTATAAGAAAAGTCTACTTAATAGTGAAAAGCATCGAAGGAGAAAGTGGAAGTCGCTGTGGTATGTTTGTAGAACAGTTTTGGAAGTTCCAAGCTGGGTGTCTCGTTTATGATATCTGTTAGATTAGTGCATGAACTTAATAACTGACGAGGCTAATTGTAGTAAGTATCCATTACTTAGGTAGTAACTAGGATATATTGCGACTTAAGTCTTAGTACTAGTGGCCGTAATGAATAGTCCCGACTATCTCTTTTGTCGATAGTGTTTATCTGGTTGTAAAGGGGTTGAATTACCTATTGGTAAAGTTTGTACCAGCTTAGGACCACTCCTGGACCCATCAACATCAACCATAACGACTCATAACCCTAACAATGGTGGATGGGATGCAAAGAGTTGAGGGACATTCGAGAAACCAATCATACCTAGAATAAAGTTCAACAAATGAGAGGAGCTCGCGGGAGAGCTTATGCGATGGACGGCGGAATATGGTACTCAGTCATAGTTCGGGATGAAACAAACTCTATTAGTTCAAGGTGTAACAAGTCTGTTAGTTCACGTACAGTTCGTGATCGCCGAGGATTAGCAAAGACAAAAGTAATAACTAAGAATGTGATAAAGGTAGTTCAAGCAAGGCCTTAGATTTTTGCGGAGTGGCAAGGACACTATTATGCTTCTAAACCTTTTTAAAGAATTCGGTGATTACGGGTTCGAGTTCATACTCGTCTCATATCGGTTACCATTAAGCCCACTCATTTATAATTCATTACTTACATAAAGGAGCGTCATAATTTATGTAATTAAGAAATGATAAACTTATGGTTCGAGGATTTATAATTCTTTATTAACTGAAGAGGCGTCCCAATCCTTTCAAATAAAGAGATTATAAATCATCTTACTTTATATTCTGATGCAATAAGCGTACTCACTTAACCTTTCAAGCGTGGTGGATGACGTGACGAATGCATGTGCTTCTATGAGTATGGGCGAGTGTTTAAAAATCGTCTTCGGAGGGCGGGGAGTTAAAACTACCAAGGAATATCGACCTTGAGTTCAAAGATAGGAATGGAGTACTCGGTTTGAGTAAACAAGGTAAAATGTCTCGATGAACCAATCGTACATGCATTCATCATATAAATCCTCCTATTACAAGTCCTGCCCATACAAAGACTTGTAATTACTTAGAATTCACAAAAATTCTATGTAAACAGAAAGGTGACGGGCTTTGTGAACATAGCAATTATCATATCAATCCTCATATTACAAGTCCGCCCATACAAGACTTGTAATACTTAGATTCATACATAATTCCATGTAAACAAAAATTTTGACGGTCTCCGTGTAATACGATATTGTATAAAGCTATGAAGAAAAATAATATTCTTAGAGACCATTGTTTAACTTAATTATTGTGAACGAAATGAGACCATTGTGCAACTCACAATGTCTAAGAAGTAAAATGAGACCATTGTGTAACTTACAATGTCTGAGGTATAAAGAGACATTGTGAACCCACTTGTCTTAAGTAAATGTTTCTTGTTTTTATATAATTTATCTTATATAATATCCGTTCGATATACGAAAAGAATGCAAGCATATATTATATATATATGTCATGTAAGAACTTAAAGTAACAAGTAACCTAAGCAAGTAAGCAAGTAGTGTGTATGCACTTTGAAAATGTTTGTTGTGATGCAATATTTGTGAAAACGGCTATAGTCTAGGGTAAATATGCAACCTAGTTCTCTATAGCAGTGCTAAGATACTAATCTTGTAACACCCCAAAAATGTGTCGCAGCGGTAAAAATGTGTCGGGGACGTTAGTTCATAATACACAAACGCTAGTTACATGAGAACGACCTTCTTAAATGTGTCGTTTGAAAGTAATATTCGTTGATTTACCATGAAATTGATATAATTGTTTTTTCCCATAATTGCATCACAATTGGATAAAGCTTGAAATTAACACAAAGAGATTTAGATCCACTTGTTGTATGTAGAAATCCATGAATAAAAATAATGTAGTTTAGACTCCAATGTAACATTCAAATAATCCAAAACATCTATTCACATGATAAAAAAAATGCTTAAAAGTGTCAACATTTACAAGTTTGTGTGTTCTAGGTTATGTAAGTATAAATGTTGACCAAAGGTTCCGTATAAAAGTAGGTAAGACACGTTTAAATCCTTAAATGTTCTTCCAATAATGTTATGTATGATTTTTAGAATCAAAAAATTGTAAAGCATGCTATGGACCATTCAAATCCCAAATAGTCACCAAAATGTATTTGTATTGAATAAGTGGCAATACATACTTTGAACAAAGGTGGTTCAACTATACATACGTTTTGGTGACTATTTAAGGATTTGAATGGTCATGCATGCTTTACAATTTTTGATTTCTAAAAATCATACATACATTTTGGAAGAACATTTAAGGATTTAAACGGTCATACCTACTTTACGGAACTTTGGTTCAACATTTATACTTACAAAACCTATGAACTCACCAACTTTAATGTTGACACTTTTAAGCATGTTTTTTTTAGGTGAATTAGATGTTTGGATTATTTGATGTACATTGGAGTCTAAACTGACAATATTTCATTCATGGATTTCTACATACATTCAATTGTCAAATTCATCGTTGTGTTAATTTCAAGCTATTCATTGTGATGACAATTATGGGAAAAACATTTACAATTTCATGGGATATCAACGAGATTACTTTTTTCAAACGACACATTTAGAGGTCGTTTCTCATGTATTAGATTTGTGTATTATGAAAAGTACGTCCCGGTCACATTTTTTCCCGCGCGCACATTTTTTGGGGGTGGTGTTACAGATTAGTATCTGAGCACTGGTTTAGAGGAACTAGGTTGCATATCTTACCCTATAGGGATATAGCCGTTTTCACAAATATTGCATCACAACAAACATTTTCAAAGTGCATACACACTACTTGCTTACATTACTTGTTGCCTTAATTCTTACATGACATATATATATAATATATGCTTGCATCTTTTGCGTATATCGTACGTTTATTTATATAAGAGTTAATTATATAAATACTAGACATTTCTTAAGACATTATGGGTTGCACAATGGTCTCATTTATACCTCAGACATTGTAAGTTACACAATGGTCTCATTTTACTTCTTAGACATTGTGAGTTGCACAATGGTCTCACTTCGTTCTCAGATATTGTAAGTTAAACAATGGTCTCTAAGAAATGTTATTTTTCTTACAGCTTTTATCAATATCGTATTACACGGAGACCGTCATTATTTTTTTTACATGGTTGTGTATGAATCTAAGTATTACAAGTCTTGTATGGGCGGGGAATTGTAATATGAGGATTGATTATGATAATTTGCTATGTTAACATAAGAAAGCCCGTCACAGTTCTGTTTACATAGATTATGTGTGAATTAAGTATTCCAAGTCTTGTTTGGGCTAGGACTTGTAATAAGGAAGGATTTATATGATGATTGCTATGTTGATTGGTTCTCGAGAATGTACCTTGTTTTATCTTATCCGAGTACTCATTAACTATCTTGAAACTCTAGGTCGATTTTCACTTGGTTGTTTTACTCCCGCCTCCGAAGGACGGGTTTTAAAACACTCGCCCCCATACTCATGAGAAGCACATGACATCCGTCATGTCATCCACCACCTTGAAGGTTATGTGAGTACGCGTATTGCATCGAATTATTAAGTAGGATGATTTATAATCTCTTTATTTGAAAGGATTGGGACGCCTCTTCAGTTAATAAAGGAAATTCATAATCCTCGAACCATAAGTTTATCATTTCACTTACTGTACAATAATTAGGATGCTCTTTATGTAAGTAATGGAATTATAATATGGGAGTTGGGCATAATGGGATCAATATGGACACGGGTATGAACTCGGAACCCGAAATCACGGAATTCAGGTTTTTTTTTTTAAAAAGGTTTAGAAGGGCATTAATTAGTGTCTTGCCACTCCGCAAAAATCTTAAGGCATCGCTTGGGACACTACCTTATCTCCCTCTTAAGTTATTACTTTTGTCGTTGCTAATCCTCGCAATCACGACCTGTTCGTGGAACTAACAGACTTGTTACACACTTTGAAACTTTTGAGTGTTCATCTTCGAACTAACGGCTGGGTACCATATTCCACCGTCCATCGCATAAGCTCTCCCGCTAGCTCCTCTCATTTGTTGAACTTTATTCTGGGGATATTGTTTCTCGAATGTCCTCACTCTTTGCATCCCATCACCATTTGTTAGGTTTATTGTCATTATGGTTGCTGTTGTTGGGTCCTGGAATGGTCCTAGCTGGTACAACTTTATCCAATAAGTAATGCAACCCCCCTTTAAACTAGATAAACACCTATCGAAGAAAGAGATAGTCGGACTATTCATTACGGGCCACTAATACGAAGACTTAGGTCGCGATACATCCGTAGGTATACCTACGTAAGTTGGATACTTACTTCAATTTAGCCCTCGTAAGTTATTTAATCATCAAACGTTACAGATTTCTATTACGGAGTCTCCATCTTGGAACATTCAAAACTGTCTAAAAACATACTCACGCGACTATACTTTCTCCTTTGATGCTTTCACTATTAAGAGACTTTCTTTATAACACGGTTATATCAATCATAAGATTTGTAATGATTTTTTTTTAGATGCCTATTTTGATGGATTAAATATCCTGGTCAAGCCTAGCCAAAAATTTTAGTATATTGAGAAGTGTCGAAAACCGAATTTTGCTGAATAAAGTTATCAGCGTCTTGATTAGAACTGGTTTATTAAATCTTAAATCTTTTCTTGGTCACACAAACGGTTAACACAAATTTAATCTCGGAACGAGATTTTTTAAGGGGTAAGTACTGTAACATCTGGCAATTTTTTAAATTTTAAATGACTATTTTACCCTTTGACTTTTAGGGTCTGAGTTGACTTTTTGACTTTTGGTCTTTTATTGTCACATAAAAGCGATTATTCGCCGTAACCAGTAAATTTTTCTAACATATTTAAAAGAGATATTTGTTATTTCCTAAGTTGATTATCAAACGAGCCCACTAAATAACATTTTCACGAATCGGTCTCTAAAGCTATTTTGATGTTAAAACGACATTACCTGACAACTTTTTAGTTTGGACGAGACCCGGGGGGAAAGGAAGGAAAACAGTCAGAAAGTGACCCTAAAATACCATCACAAGATTTTAGAAAAAGAAAAATTATTTTAAATTATATTCTAATTATAAAATTATTATTAAATAAAAATATTTAATAATTAGTATTCATTTTATTCTGTAAACGTGTTGTTGATAACGCAAATATTCGAGTTAAAAATTTATTTTTATTTTTACTTTCGGACAAGACATATAACGGTTTTTTTCCGAATAAAATAACACAATTATTTTTCATAAAATATTATAAAAATATTTAATGAATACTATCAAATGAATAGTCAATTTTGTTAGGAAAAATTATTTGGGGAAAACAATGGCGCAGTTTCCTATTTTGAATCATACGAATTAGGTGGCCTCAAACGAGTCCCGAAACCAATATTAGATAACTAACCACCGTCTATCTGAAACTTGCCACTTTACTTTATAAGTTACATATATATATATATATATATTTTAATATATATATATATTTATATATATATATATATATATATATAATATATATATATATATTAAACTTTACATGTTTTTTCATTTGGATATAATAAACACACACACACATCCAGTCTCTCTCCCTCTCACATTTTCCGGGCAGCCACCGCCGCCCGCCGTCGGAAACTTTTCGACGAGTTTTCCGGTCGCCGGAGTTTCAAAATGCTCCTTTACCACCCCGATCTATCCGATCCCCTCACACACTCACTGCCACGGCGCCTCTCCAGCAACACCAAGCTCACACGCCACACCCTGCTGCCACCCCACCGAAACCACCACCGTCATCATCATCACCACGACCCAAAAAGGGTGCGTGGGTTTAATGGCACCATAAGTGGGTGCGTTTGGTTCGCTGGTAAACCACCAAATAGGGTGCGTTTGGGTTGTCTCTGCCCACACCTCGAGGGTGCGTTGGTTTGGCCAGAGTCACCAAAGGGCTGCATTGGTTTTAAATAGAATAGACACCATAGGGGTGCGTTCAGGTTAGATCAGCCACAACAGGTTACGGTTTGGTTTGATCCGAACACCATAGGGTGCGTGGTTTTGATAAACAACACCATCAAGAGTGTGTTTGGTTTATTAGAGATCGACATAGGGTGCGTTTTGACTGTTACAACAGACTATGGGTGTTTGTTTTTGTAGAAAAGCACCAAGGGGGTGCGTTGGTTTGGTTTTGCACCAACTAGGGTGCGTTTGTTTTGCCAAGAACACAAAAGGGTGCGTTTGGATTAACCTAAGCACCACCATGTGCGTTTGGTTTAATGACAAGGCAAGGGGTATGTTTGTTTCTGGTTATTAATAGAAAGAGGGTGCTTTTGGCTGAGTAAAATCAACAAAGGGTGCGTTTGGATTTGCTGTTAACCCGGGGAAAAGGTGCGTTTGGATGTGGCGTTAAACAACCCATAAGGGGCTATTTGTTTTTTGATCTGCCTGTAAAGGGGCGTTTGGTTTGGCAGTTAATGCACTAAGGGTGCGTTTGGTATAGCAAAGTTATAATAATTGATTAATAAAAATTATTGCGAGATTTATAAATAATAAATCGAAACTAAAATGGTTGTTAATGGTTAAATAAATATATTATTTATTATATCGTTTCATATTTGTCTCGTTTTAATATTATATATATAATAATATTATGTCTAAAATACGCGGGTGTTTGAAATATTGGAACGAGAATAATTGCAACATATATTGATTAAGGGAAAACGTTGAGTTTTGCGTAAATGGAAACGTGGTATAACGAATAGTTCATGCAGAAATTATAAAAAGTTATATACTAATAAAATTTCCTATATATTTTTTTTTATTTATAGAAAAAACGATTAAAAATAAAAGCGAAGTGAAATAGTCTTAAGATCGTTTATTTGTTAATTATACAATCACCAGATAAACGAACGAGAACTACACTTTTGTAAATGAGACAACTAGTTTAACTAAGACCCGTCGAGGAAACGAATACTAAATTATAAAATATTATTTTATAATTCCCGATTAATGGACAAAGTAAAGACTTTAAAACGTATGTTTACTTTTATACTAGAACTTTTATTTAATTAAGTGGTGATTTCCGAAAACATGTCAAACTGTTTGGTTTAATTATTTACTCACACTTCTTATATAATACTTGCAAAGTATTATACATTTCATATTAATCCTTGGATTGTTTGTCTTTGTCATATAATTCACAGTATGAGTTATATAATTGTTATTTTTCATAAGTAATATATACGGCATATATTACACACTTTGCGTTTACTTTCGATTTATTTTATTTAACCAACCACCAAACTACTACAACTTGAAATCTAAATCTTTTATCAACGTGTCGCGTTGAGGTGACTATCCATCGGGAAACCCAAATTCATTATCCTAGGCTAGTGGGACTTAGCAGTTAAGTTAAGCTGCAACTTCTTGGTCGAGCCGTTCCAGTTTCTGTTTTGTCTTGTACTCAATGTGTACATTCGGCCATATCGTTCTACAACATCATGTGAGTTTATAGCCTCTACGTTTTACATGTTTTACATATATTTTGGGCGTGTGAAAACATGCTTTGTTTACAAATGCATTTTACTATGACGTTTACAAATTGGGTTAAATATCATTTACAAAGCACAGCTATGGGGATAATACATTACTTGACTTCTATTTTGGTCACCGAATGCATACTTTACTTTTGAAATGATTACGGATTTTGATTAAGCAGATTGAACTTGATAACAATAACATTACTGCCTGGTGTTCTTGGAGGGGACACCTGTAACGGGAGTACATATTCTTTACATTACTGCCGGGGGGTGTTCTTGGAGGGGACACCGGTAACGGGAGTACATATTCTTTAAATAAATGCCTAGGTGTTCTTGGAGGGGACACCTGTAATGGGTATACATAAGTTCTACTTCACTACTTCATGAAACTGGTATAAATCAATTGGTGGGTGGAGCTGCGTATTGTTATGAAATAGATCTATTCGGGGTTTGTGAATCCACGTTCGGGGTGATTAGCTATCACTGGGGCAAACAAACGTTATTGTTTATAGCATGTTGTCCATGCGAAAATGTATAAATTGATCTTATTCCGGGATTGACCAATCCCCAGGTTCGGTGTGATTAGCTATCACTGGGAAAACGAACGTTATAAAGGTCGGTATTACGATTGGTTAGGTCTACAGGAGCCAGACAATACATATTACATGAATACTTGCGGTTGTCTTGAATAAAGTGGCAATACATACTTTAACAAAGGTGGTTCAACTATAATAGTTTTGGTTGACTATTTGGAGGATTTGATCTATGGTCATGCATGCTTTACAATTTTTGAATTTTATAAAAATCATACATACATTTTGGATGAACATTTAAGGATTTAAACGGTCCTACTACTTTACAGAACTTTGGGTTTTCACCATTTTTTACTTACAAAACCTATGAACTCAATTCAAACTTTAATGTTGACCTTTTAGCATGTTTTTCTCAGGTGAATTAGATGCTTAGATTATTTGAATGTGCATTGGAGTCTTAAAACTGACAAGATTTCATTCATGGAATTTTACTACATACATGTGATCTAAATCTCGTTGTGTTAATTTTCAAGGATTTTCATTGTGATTGCAATTTGGGAAAAAAACATTATTCAATTTCAAGGAAACTCAACGAGATTTACTTTCAAACGACACATTTAAGGGGTCGTTCTTGAATCATAGCGTTGTGTATTATGATAGTAACGGCCCCCGGACACTTTCCGCTACGACAATTTTAGGGGTGTTACAGGTAGTCAGATTTGTAATCTTCAAAATATCTTTCATTTAACCTCAAGATTGGCTCGCCTTTTCGCTAAATATTCAACAAGTATCCGTATTAATTACTGCACATTCTCAAGTATAATGATTAAGTAACAATTCTTTGCAATTAATTATACAAAATGGGTTAATTTTCATGGGATAAATGATGCCTATAAAATAGATTATATTTGATGTCATTCCAATTGTCAGAAGCATTGTTGTCAACTCAGCAAAATCAACATGTATAGTTTCATAAATCTATTCAGCTCCTTTTGTTGTAGAATTCAAAATGCTTTCTTCGTGGGAGCATCGCCAACAAAATTCCTAATATCAACCTTTAATTTCAACTTACCAAGATCTTCACCGTCATTAGTGGGATTGCAGAGAGCACCAAAGACATGAAGATAGGATAAGTCAGGTTTTCGATCATGAAGTAGTTCATATGGTGTTTGTTGTGATGTTTTTGGATTAATGATCGGTTTTGTGTATAGCAAGCTGTCACGGATAATCTTTTTTTAGTTGCCTCCTCCCATAAGAAATAACGAAGCCTCCTGGAAAAGATAAACAATGGTTGATCAGCTTCCATAAAGTTAGTTCCGTCTTTACGACAATGCCTTTTGTTGTTGTAGTGTGAGCATAATGATGTTTGATGTGAGATTCAGACTTCTTCATAGTAAGCCTTCAGTGTCTGATTGATGAATTCTCGTGCCATTATCAGTCCTGATGTTTCAAACGTTGCATTCAGAGAACTTGGGATCATTTTAGGAATTTAATTACCAAACTATGGATTTTTATCCTTTTGAACGTAGAAAGTTACCATGTAAACCAGAAAATTCATCAATCGATAACGAGATATATTTTTACGATTGATACTTTGAACCCTCATTGACCACAGGATCATATGCAGAGGATAGAGTTTTTCTCTGGAATGGAGGTCTTGCTTTGGTTTGTTGGGAATGTTTCGATTGCTTTTTTACCAAGAGCATTGGCAGAGCACAAATGATCCTTATGATACTTTAGTTTTGGAAGACCTCGGACTAGACCATGTTTGGCAAGAGAATTGATATAATCGAGGTTTACATGAGATAAATCTCCCTCACCATGACTTGGTTTTCCCAGCGGGGCCTTAGACAAGAGACAATAAAGAGGAGGCAACAATTTATCCATAGTTAAAGTGTATAAATTTGAACCACGAGGAGAGATCCATTGTGTAGGATCAACACCGATTTAATTCTTGGAATGAAAACAGGTATATTTGCGAGAAAGCTACTTCGAGATCAAAATCACAAAAATTGACCCATAGAGAATAAGTTGTGACCTAACCTTTCCATATAATAAACCTGAGATATTGTAACATTTCCCATTTGATAGTCTCCATAACCCATTATCTTAGAATTGTGATCATTCCCAAATCTGATGGTACCTAAAAATTTACTGACGAAGTTGATGCGTTGAGATCAATTTCTAGTTATATGCTTTGAGCAGCCGGAGTCCAAATACTACAGAACAATTTGGACAACCTGCAATCAGTAAGAAAAGAAGATGGAACATCAGAAACAGTGGATCCCTAAGATTGTTTGGGTTCCTTAGAGTTAGAAGTTTTAGATTCTACAATATTAACTTTGCTACTGGAACCTATAGATCTTGTTGATTTTGGTCTCCTGCTGTAAACTAAGATTCCTTGAGTTGGTGCAGCTACGGATTTGGTAGAGGTTTCCTTAGTAGGTAAAACTTTAGTAGAGGTAATCCTAGTTAAAGGGAACCTATTTCTAACTATAGTGAAGGTCTTACCTATAGGTTTCCAACTATATCCAATTTCACTGAACACCTTACCCGTAGGTTTCCATACTTTTCTCATGTTATTTCTTTTAGATTTAGATTTCAAACGCACATTCACATCATTCACATAATCAATAATACACATATCATGATTATCATCAAACAAACATTTGTTACAGATAGCACAAATAGATTCAAACTTAGCATTTCTCACAGAATGCTTAACAAGTGCATTACTGACAGGTTTAGAAACAAAATTCATCTTATTCAAACTAGATTTAACTTTCCTAGAGTGGTCTTATACTTTATTCTTCTGATTGCTATTGTTCTTTGTATTGCCTGAAGGCTTTGATCTGCTAGCACTAGTAGTAGGTTTTACTCTTGTAGAAGTCAACAAAGGCTTATTAGAATCTTTGGTTTTAAGAGAATCAGTTTGCTTAGGAATATTGCTTGAAGATGTGACAGGTTTGGCAAATCTAACTCTTTTGTCCTTGTTCATCAATGTGACAGCAACTAGCTTCTCACTAGGTTTTGGTGAATTAGGGCATGTCTGAGAGACATAGACTAACAATTCCTGAATGTATTTTAGAAACATGCAAGCAGATTTTAATAGAGGTTCACTAGGATTTTGTGTTCTAGCTCATTTTACAAGTCCACGACAAGGTGTCATTATTTTCAATAGGTCCTTCTCAGATAAACCTCATGGGCATCCCTATTGTTCTTAAGTCTATGAGAAATAGGTTTTATGTCCAGCTTGAACATATCCTGGAACAATTATGGCACTAGGTTTTGAAACAGCAGTATCGAAAACATTTTTCTCTTTAAGTTTTTCTCATTCCCTTTTCAATGCTGCAATAGCAAAAACCTTTTCTTAAAGTTGAGCATTTAAATCCAAATTTTCAATAGACTTTGCATTGATTTGAGCAATTAAAGAGTCACAATGTTCTTTTGATTAAACATGTGTCTTTCTAATTGAGTCAAATTGGTCTTTGTAAATTGATTTCAAATGCTCTTGTTCTTTTCTTAAATTTTCATTTTTAGAAAGTAATTTTGCCACACTATGCTCCAACTTAATGTTTATCGTTTCAATCTCATCAATGTCTTTCTTTACATTTTCCAAACTATCTTTTCCACTCAACTATTTAATCTTATCCTTCAACTTTCTTATGAACATGTCCTTTCCTTGTGACTAAGCTTTCAATTCATTTATTTCAAATAATTGATTAAATGTAGGAACATTTTGGTTTTCACAAAAATTGTCCTTTTGAAAAATTTCTTGATAGAGTTGAGTTGTTAATTTCAAAGAAATGCAATGCTTTTCAAGTGTTGAATAACTTTTCAAAAGTTTATCGTAAACATCTTTTTTAATTAAATCTTTCTTTTTGAGAAGCTTGGTCTCAAGTTCCAGACACTTATTGCAATCATTCACACATGACTTTTTCACATCAAGACTATCTACAGAATTCATCGCAATATGCACAATTACTTTAGACATGATTTGTTTTAGTAGTTGATCATTATCAATGCTAAGTTGTTTGATTTGAATTTCAAAAGCGTTTTTGTCTATAGAATACTGATCAACAGCCGCTTCTATTTGGTTAAAAACAGTTTGAACTTTTGTAATTTCATCTAAAAGAGTTTTATCAAATGCATTAAATGTATCTTTTAAAACTTTTAAAAATGGAATTATTTCAGTTACAAAATAAGCTTTTGTATGTTCAAAACCCCAAGATCCCGTAGTAATAGCATCAGATGTTAGTCTCATTATCCACCACTTTGTCAAAAATTGTCTAGTTGATATTTATAGCTTTTAAGACTTTCATTTACCAAACTTACCTTAGGAAGTTCACTAGGAGCTTTAATTCTAACAGGTGTATGTGAGTTAACTGGTGTTTCAGAAAGGGATGAATGTTTTAACCAGAAAGGTTGTTCTGCAGACAATTCTTTTTTAGTGACAAAACGTTTACCAAAATATTCCTTAATCTTATTCAATTTTGAATAGTCAATTGGAGAAATCTTAATCTTCTTTTCTATAGAAATTGGATCATTTTGTTTATCAAGCAATCTTTGATCGACTCTCTTCTCCAAAATCCAATGTCTCTTTCATCATCATCAAAAAAATACAACTGTTCTTTTTAGCAATAACACTCTATCATATAAAGTTGGTTGAATCCGCTGAGATTTTTTAAAATGGAATGGATTTTGTATTACAATACAAGACCTAGTTTGACTTTCTAAGACCGATAACATTCTTGTTTGACTTAATATAATTAAGGCTAACAATACATCATACAAATAATATTCTCCAGTTCTTTATTTTGTTTTTCCAAAACAATTTTCTTGTCAATGTATTTAGACTCTTTTTCTTTAGATTCTGTTTTGAAAACAGTTAATGTTTTTGATAAAGATTCCTTTTCTTTGACATTATTAGAAAGAGTTTGTTTAAGTGTATCGATCTCCTGCTAAAAAGCCGTAAACTTTGCATTTCTATCCCGAATTAAATCATCCATTTGAGAATCTATTAATTTTTCGCGTTTATTCAAATCTACATTAAGTCTTTGTTCAAAAATGGCGACTCGTTCTTTGTATCTCTCAAGCTCAGTGGTTAATGATTCATTTACCATTTTATTTGTCTCATTTTCCTTATCTAGATGAGCTACGTGATCAGTTATTTGTTTAACCAAAGATAGCACCAATAAATCATTAGGTACAGAAGAATTAGTATCCTGAATAACCACATCTTGTGACTCTTGCAGATTTTAAGAATACGGAATGGTATTACTATCACTATGTATCTCATTATCTTAAAACTCGTCAATATGTGTTTTTTCAGAATATTGCATCTCTTGCACATCTTGATTAATCATATCATTCGAATAAGAACCAGAATATGGTACCTCAGAGAGAACTTCAAGATCACAGCTTGAAAGATTTGCCATCAGAACCGCTTTAGCCAAGGATAAGTCATCACAATTCGAGTAATATGCATCCTAGTCTTTAGTCTGAAAAGATAAATTTTAAGGGATTGTCTGCCGAGCAACTGTAGCTTCTGATATTCCAGGGTCTGCTACGAATGCAAGTTTCTCTTTATCTAATATCTGACCCGCTTCTTGAGCTTCGGCTAACATTAATTTCTCCTTAAACCATGCAGCATTCCTTGGCCGTTTTGGCTGAGTACACTGTCTCGCCATATGCCCTTCTCCTTGACAGTTGTAACACTTCACAACTCTTGGTTGACCAGCTGCATAATTTCCCTTTGAAGTAGTAGCAATTCCTCTATTTCCAGTACCAACATAACTCTGATTTTTTCTTTCTTGAACTTGTTGAACTGTGACTCTACCATCTTGAATGGTTGCTTGATTTCTAGGATTAGATGATGTTCTAAGTTGATTATTTAAGGGTGGAAACCTTGATGCTACATCAGACAGAAATGCCATTGCTTTGTTAATGCATTCAATCGGATCTTCTCCTTGCTAAAACATAGGAACAACGAGATTGGAGTCCAATTAGGGAAATTTAGCTTAAGAGTGTAATGGTGTTGATGATGAATGGGTGCTGCATAAACTGGTGTGAATTGTTGAGGTGGTGGATACATTAAAGAACCTGAATGTTGTGGTGACTGAGATGGATTGAATAGAGTTGGCTAGTTGGCTACCAATGCAAGAGGATCCAGATATCTTTCACGCATGATACAAACTTCATTAGCTTGTTGTTAATGTTGACTAAGGTATGCATACAACTGATCATAGTTGGTGGTATACAAACTCTTAACTAACTTCACATCAGTGGCAAACTTGCTCCATTCCGATGGAAGAGCATTAAGAAACTTAGTATTGAGTTGAACTTGTTGCATTGTCATCCTAATAGTATACATGTCATTGATCAGCTGAGAGAATCTCTAGTAGTACTCATATAGTGTTTCGCCTTAAACATAAGCAAACTTATCAAACAAGTTGTACAATCTGCATTCACGTTCTTGGTATGATAATTCAGTGCCTTTCATTAGTAACTTGACTCTATCCCAAATATCCTTAGTTGCCTCTTGATGGTTAACAAGTGCAAACACATCGGGTGGAAGACCGTGAGGTTGCTTGAACATCACAGTCATCTTGAAGTTGTTGTGCTTCAATGAGTTCGGAGTATTTCATAGGTCCAGTTTGCCCATTTTCTTCAACGGTTAGGTAAACCAATAAACCGTTATCAATGGAATCAAGCATCATCCTACCATGTTTCTTCCCTTTGATAAATAGACGTATATGACTTTCCCATGAATCATACATTCATTTTTCAAGCATTGGAGGACGGTTCTCAGCTCCAGCAACAATGATGTGTTTTGCTAAAGTAGTCATCTTGTTTGAATTGAAAAGAGAAATGATAAAAGAGTGATCGAACAGTGATAAAGGAGGATTATGTTAAGAGTTGTTATTGTTGGTGATTAAGATTGATGTTCCATGGGATTTTACAAATCTTTACTAAAACCGAGAAATCCAAATATTTCACAGGATTTTAAAAAGTAAGACAAACCGTAGAAAATAAAATCTTTTTGTGATGTAGGTAATGTTTCGCTTGGACAGTGTAATATTTAGATTGTAATGTTTCGCTTGCTTGTAATGTTTGGCTTGGAATATGACGATGTAATGTTTTGCTTGAAATATGAAAATTGGACAGAGTTTCGTCTTACACAACTACGTATTTCGCTTGAACTAACAACCTGTCATAAATCGCTCACTAACATATTTTGCTTGCTAACATATTTCGCATGAACATATTTCGCTTGACCTAAGAAAAATTAAGCAGAGTTTCGTTTCCTAGAAATGACTAAATCGCTTGAGGTCATCCTATCATGGTTCGTTAACATACATTATTTCTCTTACACATTTCGCTAGCTTCATACATATTTCGCTACCTTCAATACATATTTTGCTTGCTTCAAATAAAAACGTACATTTTCATAAAAAATCACCAAAAACTCACCCTTTTGACGTTTTACTTTGATTTTTCTTGCACAACTAGTTATCCTAGGCCTAGATCTTGCAAAAAACACAAATTTTAAGACTTTTAAACACAAAAATCCAAAAATCCAGGTTTGATTTTTTGAAGCACACGAAACCAAAAATTACCAAAACTAATGATCTAAACAAGATATAAACGCACACAAGCTCACGATATCACCCCATGGCGACTGATACCAATTATAGATGTATCAAATCACTTAACAAATGAACAAGATAGAAAGAAAGTTTAGAGAGAGAAAGTGGGTTGTAGCACTTAGAGAGAGAAAGGAAAGGAAAATGTATTATGTGAATAACCAAATGAACAACCAACCCTCTTACAAGGTGGTGTAGAGGGGTTATTATACCAAATGTATGCCGTCACAATAAGGAAGACTTATGATATACCCGGTTTAGCTTGGTCAAGTTTTTTATATATTACGCTATGATCTATTCTATTAAATTTTGGAAGTGACCGAGTCATTTTTTAGCAAATTTCTAACAACTACTTATTTAACCGTTTATGACGACAATCCAACAAATTCAGGGTCGTTATTTTATTCTCGATAAATTAAATAATAATTTTCCATTTATTATGTGATATGTGAACTCACTAATACCGGAAGTAAATTAGGTCCTTACGTCTGCAAATAGAGTAACGACAACGAAGAGACGAAGAATCCTGACGTTAAGTAACGACGTTATGTTATCGAATTTCCCTGAGAAATATTTTTATTACGTATCGTTTTATTTTTCCTGTCTCGTACATTTTTACTTTTTTATGAAAAACAACACAAATCATACTCTTATTTAAATATCGGACTTTGATAATACCCGCATTTACAAAATGTGGGACAAGTTTTTTTATAACTCTTCCCATTAACCTAAGGGGGATCAAAAGTGGAAGGGATCCACAATTGACCCCCATGTGTCATCCAACCTCACACTATAAACCTACACTTGGCATTTCACTTCTACACCTATAAAAGGCTATTTTGACCAACACACACACACATAACTTGTAATCTTAACCAAAATTCTGCATTTGTTCTCTCTTTCTTTTGCTCTTGACGCCACCATCACACCACAAACATCCATTCCATAAATTTTTGAAGATCAAATAATAAGAACACTAGTGAATATGACTACCTAGTGTAATCCTTGCATTTTTGAGGTGATTTAAAGAGGTTTTAAAGAAGGTTTTTATACAAGTTGGGGCTGAAGTAAACAAGTATTATAAAGTCATCTTGGGTAAACAAAAATGGTGATCTAAAATAATTTGGGGTGGTGTAGAAGGCTTCCATTGTTTTGGTTTACTTTATTCCACCATTTATATCCTCCTCATTTTGTTGGGTAATAATCTCTACTTGTTCTTGTTGTATTTTATGATGTTTTGATTCATTTTTATGTATGTACATGTATGAAAAATGATAAACAAGAAGATAAAATGAAACATGCTTCATAGATCTAGCTAAGAAATTACTTAAAATCAATTATTAAAACTTGCTAGAAAAATCAATGAAAATTAAGGCTGTTTTTAACAGCAAGTTCTGGATTTTTGGGTTTGGGCTTAAAGGTTTAATATTTACCTAGAGTTTGTAGAGAATTGGTAGTTTATGAACATATGCTAATTGCGATCCTCAATGGAAAGTAAAAATTAAATAAGTATATTTGACCATATTTTACAAAAGACATACAGTTCTGACTTGCTGTGTAACAGATGTGCACAAAAATGTCATAACTATACGTACTGAGTTGGCTGAAAACTTAAAACAATGAGAACCCTAGATAAAATCATTAAGGTAATCTGTACCAATTGGATGATCAACAATTTCATTATGGTTTGGTTAAATTGACATCAAAATGTAAAGTGAGTTTTCAGTCCAAAGTTGTAACTTGACCTTTGTGTAGTGATTTGATCATAAGTATATGTATACTTAAAATAAGTATAAAAGTAACCTTGGATCTGTAATATATACTTAAATATGAAACGAAGGATGTAAAGTTTTCAATTATATCATTTACGGTTATTAAAATACGACTATTCACGTAAACACTAAACAATAGTAAAATTTACGTCTCACACGAACACTATAAATGAAAAAACGTTTTTACAACTAAAACCAGTGTGTAGGTACCCACTTCTAGGGAGTATATAAAAGTTAACATACTGATATAAACATGTCCCGACCTCTGAGAACCCGAAAATTTATAATAAGACTAATATTACAAGCTTAAAAGGGCCATAAGGCCTAATTAGGAACACTAGGCCCAATGTTCTTAAAAATAGGAGAGATATACTGTGGGACTTGGCTTTTAAGCCCAACCCACATGTGCTTAATTAATGGTTTAAGACCGGGTCTAGGGTAAAAATCTCAACCTAATAACATAATGGTCTTGCTTAATGTGCCTATTGGCTTTATGGACAAATTTGGAACAATACTGTAAAAGGCTAATAAAAACAATGTTAAAAACCAGAAAACTTTAAGTTTGAAATAATCTAAATTTCAAGACATGATCATCATATTAACACAAGAATACATAACCTTATTTAATGTTAATGAATTATCAATTACTTTTATCGACTAGAAACCTAAGACCCGTTACAATTTGTATAGGTCTCGGTTGATCTACGCGCTTACGCCCGAAGTTCTTATTCATCGAAATTGCCCTTCTGACACAGTAAGTGAGTTCATACCTTGCATTTTTACACTTTAATAGTTTAATAAACCCACGCGGGAGGATAACATGCTTGTTTTTTTAAAATATAACACAAGGAGATTGTATGCTAGTTGCTTGTAATATATATAGTTTAGATAAACTCTCTAGATAAAAGACCCCGAAAATCTGAATTGTATAATTGCAAGAGTTAAATGGCATACTCTAAACATGGAATAGTACTATTCGTAGGCTGGCCACCACCAATCCCGTGACGACAGGCTATCGACAAGTGTCGGTGAAGATGAACACAAACGGATAGCGTTGTATAGAGAATAATATGCACTCAAAGCGAGTGTGTGTATAGTGGGCATACCCTTGTTAGGGAACCCCCAAACATAATGATATGTAAACATTTGATTCATGAGGCTTATAATAAGCCCCCCGAATAACATTGTCTGATCCAGCATCGATTAATATCCCGATGAATATTTAGAAATGAATACTTGTGTTCGGATATTAGATGTTTGGGAACCCCAACATATTTTATCGGATTTTTATAAATAAAACTATGGATATAACTCAACATTATTGTTGACGCTTTACATGTTTTTATCTCAGGTCCATGAAGGGAATTCGGCGAGGAGATATTGGTTGTCTCTTATGGAATCCTAAAAATATTATGAAGGCCCATAAAATAAAAAAGTCCATTTGAAATGATTTTTCAAAAATTTGTAGTATTATGAAACAATTGTGGGCCCTAATGATGTAAACTTTAATTTTGATTGAATGTATTTTAAAAACCTCTTTTCGAGTCGTTATTCTATGAATATAAGCAATTTGTCATTAAGGCCGTATCACCCCAAATGACCCTATCCGCGAACATATATAAGAAAGGGGGAGTAACAGATTGGTATCAAGAGCTTATAATAGAGAACATATAAGATTTTCAAAAAGAAAAATGAACAAAGAAATTTTTGAAATCTTATTTTGTGACTATAACGGTGCAATTAGAATCTCCGAATTTACTGACGGTAACCAAGAATGAGAAGGATTTAATTTATCGATAATATATAAATGATATATATAAATATATAAATATATATATATAAAATATATATAAATATATAATAATATAATATATATATATAATATATAATAATATCTATATATATATATGTGTTGTGTGTGAAAAATATATATATGTGGAAATATGATATTTTGCATATATTTGAAATATAAATTGTTGATTATTTGATATTTATAATACTAATACGAGTATATTTATTTGACGCTGATTAGTCATAAAGAAACTCTAACCCTCTTAACAAACCGAACGAATCTATTCTCGAATTGAACCCATTTGTACCCAGACTGAACCAAGTTGTCTGGAGATCCATGATTCTCAACTGAAAATGTTGACATTCCCGACGACTTGAATTAGTTGTATTATAATGATGGTTATGATGAAGAAAACCCAGAATAAAATCCAGAAGAAGACCAAGAAGAAGAAGACCAGAACCACGATATAGGGCTTGTGAATCAATTTGCCTCACATGTTGACCCACATTAGCCCGGTGTTATGATTGGTCGTTAGAGAGAATGATGGGTATAAAAGAAGTGTTTAATAATGAGGGATATTTGAAGACGAAGATTTTAGATTGAGCTCAAGACGATGCCTGAGTTGATATTATCCCCTATTGAGGCGGATGGTGACTAATACGCCTGCCACATGGAGGTGAGTCATCAATTCTAAGCACCTCATGCAGGAGCACCTAATGCGGAGTCATCTGAATCTTGTATCATCGCGATTTAAGTCATAAGGAAAAGGAGGCCGTACATTGCACCTAGAGGACACTATTAGGTACTATTACCCAAAGGGCCTAATGATGTTGCGCGACTAATCGATGGGTGTAATTTGAGTAGGAGAGCCATCTTCTACTCATACTCATCTTTATGCGCGGATTGGCGCTTTTGGTCAATAAGAACATGGAATTTAAAGGTGCCCGTGCACGAACTAAGTCACGGAAGCTTGAGTTGGGAACCATGCCAAACTGAGATTGCCCTTCTAAACAAAGAAAAAGATCGGGAAAAAGAGAGAGAGAAACCTAATCAGTGATTTAGGAAACCTCTGAGCATGTTTTAGGTGATGGTATTAGAGAGGTTTGAAGTGGTTAGAGAGCAGGGATAATGCAACAACCAAAGAAAAGTTTGGTTGAGGGCTGAATGAAGTTGATTTGGCTCGTATAGAGCATGATCTATGGTTGGAGAGGAGGATTACATGCTTCTTATGGGTGGGAACAAGAGGTTATAGTAATGCAGATGGGAGTTTCGCATTGGGGCTGTTCCTAAGCCACCATCCGATGATGAAGGTACTGAGCGTTCCGAGAAAGAAATCGAAGAAATCTTCTTTTGATGGGACCGAGGGACCTTCCGAGCCACGTGGACCACCTAGTGACTCTTAGTAGATTAGTTTATCATTTGTAGTATCTTTTGTAAATCACTATAAACTAAGAAAACATTAGAAGAACTAGTCCATGGGTTGTATAGCAATTTATATGGTTACATGTAATAATGTCACGATACAACTTATTGACTCGTTAGTAATAATGAAATGACTAACTATTGATATCTAAAATTCTACGTGGGTTTCGTTTTATCTCTTTTACTTATTTCATTAACTGTTCCTAATGTTTGATGCAATCATTGAATGAATACTCAATAGATTATGAATTGTGTTATCAAACTTCTTCTCCTCGTATTCTCAATCGCCAACGATATCATGGAGATCTCATGAATGATTTTGTCTAAACTCGATTTCCCTAACATAAGTAATCATTTTACCCAATTATTTTGAACCCCTTTACTACCTCATGCAAACCACTTACTGTATAAAAATTAAATATAATATCACTGAGAAAATTAAAATTGTCATCATTTTATGAGTTATTTTAATTAAGAATTATAAATAGTTGCTATCACCATAAAATTATTTATTAAACATCTTATAAATTAAATTACTTTCATACTATGAACGGTTCTGTAAAATCATTTTTGATTTCTATCTTATAATTAAGCATGATTAATACTTAAAAATATGATGACATAAGTTTGACGAACTGATCATTAGCCATTGCTATTTCCTATAAAAAACATACTTAGATCACCTACGTATAATTTTAGAAGTGGCCAAGCAAGGTTGAATAGTAGTCACCGAATAATTTGATAAAGACCCAATTTTTAACTGTAATTCTGAAAAATCAGATTTTGTATGGATTGCAATGGTACAAGTAGGACATCTTGCATATGTACCGCTTACCCTTTTTCCCAATCGAAATTACCATCAGTGGATCGGTCTAACATGACAATTGTTATCTACTTCTTATTTCCTTTCTTTCTTCATGAAATTCTTTAGACACTTATCTATTTATCGACTATTGATACCCGACTTGAAGTTTCGACGTTCCTAATCCTATTCTTTTTGACTAAATCCCTCCATTGATTAAACGTGGAAAAAACTTTAGAGATGCGTTCAGATTGATAACGAATAGGAAAGTTATGAGGTTTAAGCAAATCTTATGGATTAGCCTTTCTTTTTGACTCGAAAATTCGCCCGTGTAAATCACGCGTTAACTTTGCATCTTTTAATGCTAAACTCTGTCTCATAATTCTTTATTCGAGAAAGATATGAGTTATTCCTAGCTATGAAGTCGAATTGGCCGATGGAGAAGTAGTAAGTACTAATAATGTGTGAAAAGGGTGTACACTTAATCTTTTAAACCGTTCTTTTCTAATCGATTTAATGGTTATTGAACTAGGAGTAGTTTTGATATCATTATTGAAGGATTGGTTATCCACATATGATGCCACTATTTTATGTGATGAGAAAAAGGTTAGGATTCCCTTGTAAGGTAAGACGTTGGTTATCGAAGGTGATAGAAATAATTCCCGATTGAAGATCGTTTCTTGTATTAAAGTTTGAAAGTATATCGAGAAAGGTGGTGAGCTATTTTTAGCTCAAGTAACTGAGCAAGAACCGAAATAGAAAACGCTTAAAGAGTCCCTGTTATCCGAGATTTCCACGAGTTAATTTCCCTATGAGATAACCCAAGACTTCCGTCCACCCAGGCAAGATAGAATTCCGTATTGATTCTTATACCCTGTGATAGCACCTGTGCCCATCGCCAATATCGTTTAGTACCATCCAAAATAAAGGAGTTATCAAAGCAACTACAAGAGTTGTTGGAGAAAGGTTTTATTCGACCGAGCTCGTCACCGTAGGGAGCTCCGGTATTGTTTGTGAAAAATAAGGATGGATCATTCCGAATATGCATTGATTACCGAGAACTGAACAAGTTGACGATCAAGAATCGATATCCATTACCGAGGATTGATGACTTATTTTGATCAAGCTGCAAGTTCTATTGTTAAATTCGAAGATTGATTTACGGTCTGGTTATCATCAACTTCGTATCCGCGAGGAAGACATTCCAATCACAACATTTAGAACTCGTTATGGACATTATGAGTTTCAGGTAATGCCTTTTGGACTGACTAATGCACCTGCAGTATTCATAGACTTGATGAATCGCGTGTGCAAGCCGTATCTTGATAAGCTCGTGATGGTATTCATTGATGACATTTTGATTTATTCCAAAAATAAAGAAGAACATGGTGAACATTTGAAGACTATCTTAAATTTGCTAAGGAGCGAAAAGTTATACACTAAGTTTTCAAAATGTGATTTTTGGCTTGATCCCGTGCAATTTTTTGGCCATGTGATTGATAGTAGTGAAGTTCATGTTGATCCTGCGAAGATCGAAGCCATTAAAAATTAGGCTGCACTAGCTACACCAACGGAAGTGTGATAATTTTTAGGTTTGGCAGGTTATTATCGAAGGTTTATTAAGAAGTTTCTCTAACATCCAAACCATTAACTAAACTCACTCAGAAAAATAAGCCGTATGTGTGGGGCTACGATGAAAAGGATGCGAACCCCCTCATATTCAAACATTGAATCTGAAATTAATGTTATGCGCTAAGATTATCACTCCGGAAGGTGAAGCAAAGACTTTGTTGTGAATTAGTGATGCACCCTTAAAGGATTTGGAGCTATGTTTATGCAACGAGAAAATGTGAATGTGTACTCCTCTAGACAGACTTAGAAGAATGAGGAGAAACAACCGACCCCATTGACTTGGAATTGGGAGCGGTGGTTTTTGCTCTTCGACTATGGAGACATTATTTGTATGGAACTAAGTGTACGGTATTCACCGATCACAAAAGCTTACAATATATTTTGGATTAGAAAGATCTAAACATGAGGCAGCGTAGGTGGATTAGAAACCCAAGTGATTACGATTGGTGGTTATCCGTTACTCACTCGAGGAAGGCGAATGTTTTTTTCAGCACGTTGATGCATGAATGATAAGGAAGCAATTTAAGAGTGTGTGCTTTGGTATGATATTATGCATAATAATTTACCCCGAACAAAATTGAAATACACAAGATGAAGCGTGCAAGAAGGGGAATACTAGTAGCCGAAATATACTATGGCGATAGCCAGAGCCATATGAAGTAAGGTCCAATAGTACGAAGTCATTATAAAGGACGAAATATGGTTACCATTATTTGGAGGATTGAGAGACCTAATCATGTTGGAATATCATAAATCAAAGTATTCCATTCATCCTGGATCACACAAAATGTACCATGATTTGAAGAAGTTATACTGGTGGCCGAATATGAAGGCTGACATTGCGGACTAGATGTCAGTAAGTGCTTGACTTGAGTCTAAAGTCAAAGCCGAACAACAAAAGCCGACAGGATTACTACAACCAACCTAAAATCCCTTATGGAAGTAGAGAGAATAACATGGTTTCATTGTTCAAAGCTTCAAAGAACATCATCTGGATATGACTCGATTTGGGTCATTGTTGACCGATTGACTAAATCTGCTCACTTATTTGAAGAATGTGAAGTGTTTAAGATGGAGAGGCTTACTCATTGTAATTAAAGGAGAGTTTGTTTGTAGGCACGAGAGCCCCGTGTCGAAAATTTCGGACCTGACCCTCATTATGCATCTGGATTATTTGGAGAACCCTTCACAAGTCATTGGGACGAATTTAGGATAGAGCACTGCTTACCATCCTTGAAAACTGATGGTTCAGAGAGAAAAACGATACCGAAAGTGGAAGTATAACTTGCTGTGCTTGCGTGAATGACTATTGGTAGTAACTGGGAATAAGCACTTACCTTTGCTAAATACACATACAATAAAAGTTATCACACTAATTAATAAAGCCGCACCATTCGAGCTCTTTACCGAAGAAAATGTAGTCGCCTGTATGCCGGAGGTGAGATTTGGAGATAACCCAACTTACGGTGACCGGAAATGATTCCGTGAAACGACGGAATGATATTGTGCAAATCAAAACCGATTCTTGGCTACTCATATTAAAGACAGAAAATTATGCGTATGTGGGACAAAACCATTGAGTTCCAAGTGAGGGTGACAAGGTTATGCAGAAATTATCACCGTGGGAAAGGTGTTTGGTTCGATTTGGAAAACGAGGTGAAATTTAAGTCCCCGTTTATATATTGTACCATTTCAAGATTTTATCAAGAGTAAGGACTAATGGCATATAAACTGAATTACCCCCGTAGAGCTTCAAGGAATACACAATACCTTCCGTGTTTCAAACTTGAAAGAAATGTTTATCAGATAAAGAACTTATCATTCCACCCCCTCCCGACGAAGTAAGGGATCGATGCGAAGTTACCATTTCATTGAAGAACCATTAAAATCAAGTGATAGAGAAGTGAAACAACTTAAGCAAATTCGTATCCTATAGTTAAAAGTTTTATGGAACTCGAGACGAGGACCTGGAGTATACATGGGAACGGTGAGGACCAGAAGTGAAGAAATACCCACACCTTTGATTTTAATACGGGCGACAAGATGAATTGATCTTCAGGGACGAAGATCCCTTTTTAGGGGGAAATGCTGTGACAATCCGTCAAATTCAGGTCGTTATTTTATTCTCGAGTATTAAATATAATTTTCATTTTTATGTTGAGATGTGAACTCACTATTAACCGGAAGAAATTAGGGTTTACGTTTGCAAATTAAGTAACGTCAACGAAGAACCGGAGAATCCTACGTTAAGTATCGACGTTTATGTTATCGAATTTCCGTAGAAATATTTTTATTACATTCGTTTTTATTTTTCGTGTCTCGTACTATTTTTACTTTTTACGAAAAACGACTACAAATCGTACCTTTTTAAATATCGGACTTTGATAATACCCGCATTTACAAAATGTGGGACAAGTTTTTTTTATAACTCTTCCCATTAACCTAAGGGGGATCAAAAGTGGAAGGGATCCACAATTGACCCCCATGTGTCATCCAACCTCACACTATAAACCTACACTTGGCATTTCACTTCTACACCTATAAAAGGCCATTTTGACCAACACACACACACATAACTTATAATCTTCACCAAAATTCTGCACTCCTCTCTTTCTCTCTTGCTTTTGACGCCACCATCACACCACAAACACCCATTTTATAAATTTTTGAAGATCAAAGATTAAGCACACTAGTGAATATGACTACCTAGTGTAATCCTTGCATTTTTGAGGTGATTTAAAGAGGTTTTAAAGAAGGTTTTTATACAAGTTGGGGCTGAAGTAAACAAGTATTATAAAGTCATCTTGGGTAAACAAAAATGGTGATCTAAAATAATTTGGGGTAAAGATCAAGAGTGGTGTAGAAGGCTTCCATTGTTTTGGACAATTATTCATCATTTTCCTCATATTGTTGGGTATAATCTTTAATTGTTCTTGTTGTATTTATATTTTTGATTTCATTTTATGTATGTACATGTATGATATATGATGATCAAGAGGTGAAATAGTTCATGCATGCATAGATCTAGGGTAAAAATGGCTTAATCAACTATTGAAACTAGCTAGAAATCACTAAAAATTATGGGTTGTTGTTAACAGGAAGTCCTGGATTTTTGGGTTGGCTTAATGGTTGATTTGATTTACCTAGGTTATAGAGAATTGAGTTATGAACATATGGATAATTGGATACTCAATGGAAAGTAAAAATTGAATGAGTTATGACCATTTTACCAAAAGACATCAGTTCTGACCTTGCTATACAGATGGCACAAAAAGTCATACTTACGTACTGAGTTGGCTAAAAACCTAAAACTATGAGACCTAGATAAAATCATGTAGGTTCTGTACCAATTGGATGATCAACCAATTCATTATGGTTTGTAAATGGCATCAAAAATGGTGAAAGTGAGTTTTCAGTCCGAATTTGCAACTTGACCTTTGTGTAGTGATTTGATCATAAGTATATGTATACTTAAAATAAGTATAAAAGTAACTTTGGATCTGTAATATATACTTAAATATGAAACTAAGGATGTAAAGTTTTCAATTATATCATTTACGGTTATTAAAATACGACTATTTTTCCCCGCGTAAACCTAAACGTCATATCAAAATTTTACGTCTCCACCGAACACTATTAATGAAAAATGTTTTACAACTAAAAACCCGAGGTGTAAGTGACCCATTTCCTTGGGATTTTTTAAAGTTAGACTTACTGATAATAAACATGTCCGACCTCGCGAGAACCCACAATTTTTATAATAAGAACTCATTTACAAGCTGTACAATGGCCAAGAAGGCCAATTGGACCACTAGGAGCCCGCATGTATTAAAATAGACTATGGACTTATGCTTTATGCCCACCCACTTGGGCTTCATTAATGAGCTAAGACCTGGTCTTGAGTTAATAATAACAACCTAATAAACTTAATTGGGCGTTGCTTTAATGGGCCTATTGGGCTTTTTTGGACCAATTTGACATACTATTAACATCGGCTCAATAAAAAACAAGTAACAGAACCTAGAAACCTTAAGTTATGAAAAATTCTAATTATTTCAAGAGCCTGATCACATATAGAACCACGATGTATACATATACTTATTTAATTTATGAATTATCATTTATTTTTATCAACTAGAAACCTAAGACCCGTTATAATTTGTATAGGTCTCGGCTGATCTACGCGCTTACGCCCGAAGTTCTTATTCATCGATAATTACTCCTTCTAGACACTCACTAATGGTCTTCATTGCCTTGCATTTTTTACACTTAAATTGTTTTTATAAACCCACGAGGGAGATAACATGCTTGTTTTGTAAATATAACAACAAAGGGAGATTGTATGCTAGTTGCCTGGATTATTATAAGTTAGATTAACTCGCTAGATAAAAGACCCGCGGAAATCATGAATTGTTAATTGTTAGGTAATGGCATACGCTTATACATGGACTAGTACTACTTTGGAGCTGCCCCTCCAATCCGTGACACTGTGCTATCGCAAGTGTCGGAAATGACTACAACGATGCGTTGTAAGAGAATAATATGCACTTCATAGCGGAGGGAGTATAGTAGGGCATACTTGTTGGAACCCGTTGGGAACCCCCCCCCCCCCCCCCCACCCCCAGCCCCCCCCCCCCCCCCCCCCCCCAACATATGATATGTCAACGTTCTGAATTCCATGAGCTTATAATAATCCCCCATATAACTTGTCTGATCCACATCGTTAATATAGCCTGAGTGAATAATTGAGAAATGAAACTTGTGTTCGTATAGATTTAGATGTTTGGTACCCAACAGATTTTTTATGGTTTTACTAGTATAAAACCTGATGGATTCACCTCACATTATTGTTGACGTTTTTAGCATGTTTTATTCTCTGTCCTTGAAGGTAATATCGATAACACGAATGGAGATTTTGGTTTCGCTTATGGAAACCTAAATGTTTGAAGCGCACCAGAAAATACAAAGTCATGTGAAGTCGATGATTTCAAATGTTTGATGAATTATGAGATGATTTGCAAAAATGTTGTATGAATTATGAAACAATTTGGGACCTATGATGTAAACTTTATTTTGAATGAATGTATTTAAAAACGTCTCTTTTCGAGTCGTTTTCTATGATTGAGCTATTTGTATTAAGCCGTAGCACCCCAAATGACCCTTCCGCTGAGACGTATTAAAATGGGGGTGTTACACCGTTGGTATTTAAATAAATAAAAATAAATTATTTTAAAATTTTAAACCCTTTTAATCCTATAAATACCTCATTTATTACACCATTTTATACACAAATTCAAACCACTTTTCTGTTATACTTCTCATCTTTATTTAAAATGTCTAATAAAACTTCCAAAACCAAAACCCCAAAATACCGACGCCAAGAAAACTTTCAATAGTTAACACCGGATCTGAATTTTCAATTATCCGATGTCTCACCACCCATACGCTTTTGACTCGTAAATTTTAATTATCCATCACAACAACCACAAAAACAATCTTATTATCAAAATCATCCATTCAATCCTCTATATAACAACCAACAAGCTTTTTACCAACAACAAAATGCAATGTATCGTCCATCTTTTGATTCACCATCTCCGTCTCAGTAACCAAATCATGGGTATTATCTGCTTAATCGTATCAATCTTGATATGGATATGGAGAACTTGTTTGGTACTCAAGATTATTATGCGGGTCAAGGTTCGAGAGGTACTCAAGATTATTATACGGGTCAAGATTATTCTATAGGTCAAGGTTCGGGTATGGACGGTTCATCCGATCCCGTTCAAGACGAATCTTTTAAAACATTGTCAAAAAGACAAGACGACTATAACCAAGGAAGCGTCAAACCCATGTATAACAACGGAAGAGGTCGCGTTGTGTAAAGCGTGGATTGATGTGTCAAAAGATAGCATAAGAGGAAACACTATAAAGACAAGAGGGTTTTAGGGGGAGGTTCTGGCTTACTTTGAGAATGAAAAGGGGGAAATTCAAGGATACGATGCCATTACCTCCATATGGTAAATAGGGCTCGTCCAAGAATTTGGAAATTTTATGTCGTTTATGATAATGTTAAACGGAGGAATGAGAGTGGGTCATGTGACCCCAGTGTGTTCCAAAAAGCATTACAGGTATATGAAGTGCAGTACAAGCATGACTTCACATTTGAGCCGTGTTAGAGGATTTTAAGGATCACGCTGCTTGGAAAGATGTTGAAATGCCTTTATTTTACAAGAAACAAAATAAGGGTAGCAAAAAACGCCAAGACTTTTTAAATCACCCCACATGACACATCACACTCATCGCATGGTGGTTTGAATTTAAACGAAGAAGCGAATGATTATGGGGAAGAGGTTCGGGAAGTGCGACCGAGTGGTCGGGACCGAGTTAAGAATAAAGCGGCATCCTCCTCCTCTCGTTCTGAATTTTCATCTATTACAGGCGGAGGTCTTGTTGAATTGGTAGCCAATAAATGAAAAAGCATAAAGTCGGCTACTTGGGGGAAAAAGAAGGAACAACAGGAATCCTATATACAGTTGAAGAATCAAGAATTGGAAATTAATAGTGTTGCAAAAAAAAGTCCTACAAGGCCGATTAATCACCGCCTAAGCGCTACTGGGAAATCACCTTTTCTGTGGCTGATTAATCGGTCAAACAATCAGTTAACCATGGTTAACGGCGGTCAATGGTGGCCAAACTTGCTGGAAACCTGCAAATCTTGCTAAAAATACCCAAAACTCGATGTTAACATGTTTTAATCACTTAAGGTAGTTGTTTATATATATTATAAGTTGGTTTTAAGGAAAATATTGCCGTAAATACACCAAACTCATCAGAAATACCTGAAACTTACCAAAAACGGCAATCCGATTTATCACTAATTATCCCGCCTAGACCGATTACAAGCTATAAGGAGGTTAACCGCCTGACTAACGACTCACGATTTTTGCAACCTTGGAAATTAATGAAGCGACACGTTAGGAGGCAACGAAATTGAAAAGAGAGGAACTTGCACTACAACGTGAAATGCTTGAATTACCTCTAAAAAAGAAACGGGATAAAGACTTATTCTTCTATAATTCACGAATCGGCGAGACTTTGCCCCGTGTGCAACAACAAAAGCTAATGAAGATGAAGCAAGAAATCAAGGAAGCATATATTTGGATTATTAGTTTAAGTTTTTACTTTTATTTGAATTATTATGTAATGTTTTTTATTATTAATAAATTTAAGTTTTGTTGTTGAAAATTAAAAGAGAAAAAAAGGTGTTGATTGCCTTATTGCACCAAGTAGGTCGCATGTTGGTTAAAGATGATAGAAAACTGAGGTGACAGGAAAGTTGTAGGTCGCCTGACTCCCTTATTGTGAGCAACCTTATGATTACCATTGTTTCCAATTTAACTATTGTAAATAAGTTGTTTTAGTACATTTAAAAAAATTGATGAAGTTTTTTTAATGAACTATTAGGATTGTTTATTTTGTGAAGTGTCAGTTATTCATGTTTATGAACTTTGTAATATTGTAATAGGTTAGACGGGTAAATGGGCTTGGGCTTTTTAAGCTAATATTGCATACATTTTAGGCTAAGCCCATCAAAAGCCCAAACCCGACCCATGAACTCAACCCTAGACGCCCCTTTTCTTTGGCTTGGGTATAAATACCCCTCTTCATACAAAGAGAGGGTGTGTGTGAGAGAAAAGTATATATTTCTCCTAGTATTCTCTCCTTCTTTCTCATATATGGCAAAATTACTTTTTCTCTCTACACCACCACCTTTCTTATCTTTTATCTCTTTCTAGCTTCTTTCTTACTTATTCTCATGCTTATTATAGTAGCTTATTGTGTGTTTGAGTGAAAGTGACTTATTACAATTGGTATCATTCGTCACGAGGATATTTTGGTGTGCGTTTGTGTGTGTTAAAGGCTTAAAAATAGTGTTTGGCAAATCCATATTTAGTGAAATAGATCAAAAAGTTGTACTTTTATGTGAAAATACTTTCTTCTAGCAAGGTTACCTTTATATCTTAGGATTTAAGGATGAATCTTGTGTTTTAGAACAAAGTGACACAAAAAGTTTTGAGCTTAATAGATTATGCAAACATTTTTATCAAAAAAAATTGCCTTTTGTGTTTTCGTAACCTTTTCATTTGATATTTGCTTTTTAACGTGTTATAACTTAGAAGTTTACATTTTTATAGTAATTTAAATGTTATAGAATCGATTATTGTAAAGAGAACGGATAAAAACGTTACAAATCGTGTTTTAAGTGTTTTTAAATACGAAAAAATAGTGTGATTGCTTTGGCGAAACAATTTCAAATTTGGCGAGATAAGTTTGTTTCTTTTGGCCAAATAAAGATTGGGCTACGAAGAAATAGTTTTTGTCACAACGATATAACCTTTGTCATGGCGAAATAGTTTGTCATTTTGGTTTGACAAAATAGGTTGTGGAACACGATGAAATAGACTCGGCTAAATAACTTTGAGGTTTCCTTGGAGAAATTATTTTGGATACGACAAAATTGTTTCTCATGGCGAAATATATTTCTTAGTTAAATTATCAGAGCAAAATAGATCAAGTCTTGGCGAAATTGTGTACATGGCGAGATAGATCGTTATACGGCGAAATAGTTTCCTGTTTATGTGTTAAGAAAATCACAAACACCGACATCGAATCAAAAAAACAAATCACCACTTTATCGTCTTAGGATCTTGAGTCACTTACACACATTTCAAATGGCAACTCAACAAGACATCTTTGTTGTTGGTTCAAAAAATCGTCCTCCTATGTTGTCTAAAGATGACTACATTCAATGGTCAACCAGGATGTTTCGTTACTGTAAGAGCAAACCAAATGAATAATTTCTTTATAAATCCATTCTCGAAGTTCCTTACCAATACCGACAAATCCCATTAGATGGTAATGAAATTCATACACCTCCAGTACTAGTATATCCTTGTTATTAAGATATTTCTCCGTTGCAAATCCCCGTAACCCTGAATTGCATCAACATGATCATTCCTAACTCTCACGGTTCCCATAAACTTCCAAAGTGAAATTAATGGGAAACTTCAAACTCCCGATCATGAGCTTTAAGCAACCTGAGTCTACGTACTGTAAACAACTATCGATAACCTGCCAAGAAGAGAAGTGGGTTTTGGAAACTGAATTGATTTTGGTTCCATTGGGTTAGAAGTAATTGTTTTTTCACACACTGGTATTTTATTATCAAATAAGGTAGCACTTGTGTATAGCGGGTCATTTATTGGAAAAATTATACCTGTTGGTCTCCACCTAAGGCAATTTCTAGGTTTTTGATGTCTTGGTGGTGACACACTAGGCGTAGTAATGCGTACTTCCTTGGATTACTTCTCAATTTTCTTAGCATTTGCTTTTAGTTACGTTATGTATGCAATGTTTGGAACCTTAACATGTTGTGCCTTAGCACGAGAATTGTAGAATAGATATCATTCACACACAAAGAGCATTAAAGAAGATTCTAAAGAGAAAGATGGTTAGCTTTCTAGAGAGAGAAACATGGAATGTCATGTGTGGAGAGGGTATTTATACATAAGTTAGGGCGTGGCTATCCATGGATAGTCTATGGGTCAGCCCGTTTCCTTACGTAACTATTACATGATTAAACTACGAGCTAAGAACTAAAATACTAGAAGTGACCAAGTCTTTTATGTATTCCTAACAATTTCCCCCTAAGGGAGGTCACTCCAGATTACAAATAACTTAAACTTAGCATTCTATGAATGTTCTTCAATCTTGCTCGTAGTCTTGAATCTTGTTCTTTATCTTGTGTCATTTGTAGTGTTCTTTGACCTTTAAGCTTGAGCTTGTTCCTTCATGCTCAATAAACTGTGATCTTGAGCCTTTATTACTTGATCTTGAACAACATGAGATTATAAATATTGCATCATCACTTGATCATCTTTGTAATACTTCTCCTTCTTGTGATATTGTTTCTTTGGACCAACATGCTCATACTTTGTGTTTTTTGAAAGCCGTCTAACAATCTCTCTTGATAATCTTTAACTTGAACACTTTATGTCTTTAAGGAAGATGTTGAATTATCAGAGTAGCGGAAGTCTTTATCTTTATTTGATCTTGAGCTTTCTTGATTTCTTGAAACTTTAAGTCTTGAGTATGAGCATGTGGTTATGAATCTGACTCAGCTAGAATGAGGTCACGTCACTGTCGTCTAAACCTGCATTTATAAGGGTTAGCAATAACAGATATGGATGAATATGGCTTTGTCCTTCGTTCAGGTTCGTTTGTGATAACCTCTGGTTTCCCGTTTTATAGTATGAATATTGTACATGTGATCATGTAGATTCAAAGAATCTCCATATGATAGGGTTTCCAGCTGCACTAGCTTGTTCTCATTACCAGAACGTCTCAAAGCAGACAACACGATAAGAGTGAATCAGTTAGTTGCTATCTTACTGATTGAATCGTCAATTCATAGAATGGACCAAAATCGATATCCATTTGACACAAGCTTGATTCATATAGAATCTCGCAAGTCACCTACTGTAGATCTGTTTGATGTTGACACTGGAAGGATTTCCATTCGTCACTGTCAAACTAAAGAGTATCACTTTGAATGTTCTAGCAATATCATAAGCATAATGCGTAGGACTCTTAGATACAATTGTGTTTTTTGTTTTTGAACAACAAGTGTATTTTGGAATTGTGTCATTATGATATTTATTATTGATCTCTTTTGGCTCCTGGCTCAATAAGTATGTTTTGGTTTTAGTGATCGGGGGCTGCAGCTAACTGCCACCTTTTCAATACCAACTAACTCAGAGTGAGAAATTCGATAGATTAACATGTTTTATCTCTGTGAGAATTGAAACAAGAATCTTTTAAGAGATCTTAAGTGGCTAGGGAGGGTTGTGCATTGCATCACTGGGTCCATGATGACTATCTTCAATACCAGCAATCATCTTTGTGATTCTGATAGCATATGTATTGACTCGGTTTCTGCCAAAGTGTATGGAGGGCTTATTTCTTTTCACCCTTTATCCTTACAATTCTTTTTCATTCTTCAACCCCTTCAATGTTAAACCAATGTGTCCTTATTATCACCATGTTGGATTTGTTTTGGTGATAACTCATGCCTTGGATAACATTCTTCCCATTCTTATTTTACTCCTTTTTATATCATACCTAAGGATTTCTAATCCATCTATTGGAATATCCATAAGTAGATCCCTTTGGTTCTGGCTGAATCATGGATAAATACCTAACCTTAATCGCCTTACATCACCTTAAGAATCGTCACTTGGTCGATCATTGGGTATTATCATTGTAGCCATAAAACCATTTGAAAATCTATCAAAGTACTTGCGATATAAATCAAAACATTTGTACTTTAATAGTTTCATCTTTCAGAAACGCTTCTCCTACACATGTGCATCGATATTCGAAATTGTTTTACACATGAAGGGAGGAGACCACACTTGAGTCATAATGATCACGTTTATCAATTGCATATTTTAATCCCATTTTCTCCTCTTATAAAAAATATCACATCTTTTGATATTTTGGATATTAATTGATTAAAATATTTCAAAAATCTTTTAGGGAGAAAAATGTTTTCTGAATTATCATGCTTATTAGGAACATTTTATTTTTCTCCCCCTCAATTAATGAGGGAGTGATATAGTGTTAAGTACATAATTTGAAAGATTTTGAATTTATTGAAAAATTCTTGAAAACTTGTACTCGAACACTATATACTTTTTAATCCTACACTACATATTCACATATTCGCATGATATTGTACGATGCGTCACCTGAAATGAGCAAAACCAAGAATGATAAAGTTATTTTGTCCGCATCAGCAGTCTGTAGTCAGTCTTGACTCGTCTCCCACTAACAAAGCTCTCTAAGCTCCTAATTATCTGTCTTTCTAGCAATGTCTTATCGATCTTTTCAGCATTGATGCTATCCTTTTTTGGTCTTTTTCACTCCAAGCTCTATTCGGCATGCCTTCATTGTTGTAGCCCAAGACGAAGTTATGCAACATTGAATCCAGAGTGTTACAAACTAACTTGAGCGTTCATCACTAAACTTGTATAACTCGTCATCCCTCATCAGAATGTTGTGGTTGCTCTTGTTCAGACATACCACACCTCTGGGTTTGTACAGTATGGTATATGGTTCTTTGACTTCAAGACTGCACATGTGTTTTGTGGCATTGTGATAATGAGCTTCATCTTATAAATTTCCACCCTAATTTGTACGTCTTCTACTCTTATTAGGCAGATTCTTCGAGTGAATAGGCCTCGTACGTTTTTAGTGCAATTGGACTAGATCAACTTGTTCATTTCCTTTGAGGTGGTGAAGTTTGTTTTGTACATAAAGGAGAAACATATCTTCAATGTCATTCAAATGCAGCCTTGGAAAGTTAGCTTCATTGAATGTGTACTCTTGCTAATCTGCTCGTCCAACCACAATCTCTTTCAAGTAACCATAACCAAATTGTTTATCAATCGACATTCTAATGACACTGAGAATCTTCGTCCGTGAGAAAACTTTGTGACGTGATGTTACCACATGTCTTACTCTATAGAAGAGTTGGCGTTTGGGTCCCTAGTGATGGATTCCAAGTGCAGTGTTTAAGTCATATTGCACTTTTACTTAAAACTCAGAGCTTTGGGATCATTTCTTCTAAGCCTTCTAAAACTCTATAAAAAAAAAAAAAAAAAAAAAAAAAAAAAAAAAAAAAAAAAAAAAAAAAAACAAAGAAAAAAAAAAATAGATCAGAAAAAAAAAGAATATAAAAAAAAATAAAAAATAAAAAAAAAAAAAATAAAAAAAAAAAAAAAAAAAAAAACACACACAACACAAACACCCTTGCAGCTTTGGTATTGTCACTAAGGAGCATACTTCTTTTCCCCCCCCCCTTTTCCTTGTTCAGTCTTAAATAATCTAGGTCTTTATTGAAGAGAAATCCACATGAATGGTTTGTGCGACGGGAGGACACTTGCAAAAGCGGTAGAGGCGTGCTCAAATCCATCATAGAAATCTGCCTCCTTAAGATTCACCCATTACTATCTGGTCCGTCAGAGAAAATAGCATTTTCCATATTGTACTCCAGCTCGATGCTATTCTTGTAATTCCCTTTGAGTAATGTGAATGCTGGTCCTTCTAAGTCCGCTTTCATGATTTTATCCTTCTTAAGATAATTCTTGGCAAACTTTGTGAAGTCATTAGTAGAACCCATCATATCATCAAACTCCTTTGGCTCTTTCTCATCATTAACCAACTCATTGAACCAGTTCTGTTCAGGTGCATCATTAGCATTTGGTTCCTTGAACCAATCTGATCTGGAGTTCGGTTTACAAACATCATCTTGCTTAACCGCGCGCAGATTTTAGACTTGGTTGGTGATTATGGGATAGATGCATCATCATGGGTCATATCTTTAGCATCCATAGCATTATCTTGTACTAATTCTTCATCATCAACCGCATTATCTTGTCATCAACTTTCATATTCTACAGCATTCTAGTTTGCTGAATTAGCTTAAGATAAGGTTTAGCTTCCTCTTGTGAATTAGCTTGATCTTACCTTTCTTAGTTTGATGAATTTGAGATCTAAGGGGTGAGATAATTAGCGTGTGTGTAAGAATTGCTTTTCTTTATGTCTTTTCTTTGTGTCGCTTGTGTCAGCATCGAGCAAGATTGAGGAATCTGCTGTTTAATGATTAATGACATCTTTCTTTGTTATCTTTGCCACCTTTTGCCTATCCTCTATAACCATCCATTGAGTTTATCAAAGCTACTTGTTCAACTCAAGATGTTTTTCATGTGCAAGAAAGGAACGACTCTTCTGCATCATATCATAGAGCTTGTGCTTCAGCTCGTATTTAGTGAGTGAGTCTGCTGATGTGGAGGAAGATGAGAAAAAGTTGATTGGATTCTTCTTTAGTACATCTCGAACCGTACTTTCCATTCTTGGTTGGACATACTCGAAAACTGCTTTCAGTAGATATCTTCGCAATGATTCTTTTTTCATTTAAAACATTGGCTTTGGACACCAGTGTTTTCAATTGCGTTCGTCTGTGTGTGTATCAATCTTGGGACAGTGCTGCAACCTTCTTTTCTAAGTTTTATAAGTCTCCTTCAGGACGCGCAACATCTAGCATCAAGTCTTTTTCTTCGGTTTCTTGACTGTTTTGGAGGATTATTTTTGTTTTGCTTCATTTTGGTTGAGATTGTGGTGGTTGTTGTTTTGGTGATAGTGTTGTTTATGTTGTTGAGGGTGCTACAACTACATTAACTAGTTGTGTTTCTTGAATGGCTGGATTTTCTTCATGAATAGGAACCTCCACCATTGATCGTGTGACTGTTTCCAGACGTCTTACAGGTCGGGGGATCGTTCGCTTTAGTGATTCTGTCATGGAGATGAGATGTCATCAGCGAGTTATCATGAGGTGTAATTTGAGATGGAGTACTGAAGTTGTCTTGTGTGTCGGCGCGAAGTAATATAGAGTTCCGGAGAAGGTGTTCTGTTGAATTATGGAGTGCGTTTTGCCAGGTGGGGTTTATAGATTGAGATCATCTTCTTATTCGGAATCAGCTAAATGAATCTTTTTCAGCCTGCTTCTTCCTAAGCATCAATTCATGAAGTATCAAACATCGCGTTTCTTTCATTCGTCTAGCTTCTCTGACTCTTTCTTCCATCACTTGAGTAAGGGGGTAAAATTATCCATTTCATCTATCAGATTTTGAACTTAAAATTACCTTTAACTAGCACCTTGATCACCATGTATGTCCAAAACCACGCTTGATCCTTCACCTGGACCCTTAGGACGTTGTTTTATTATGTAATCATCTTTGCTTGCTTTCCTTGCTTTCTTCATGTCCATTAAGAATTGTGCAGTGCTAGACACATTTTTAACTCCATTTAACTTCACGGTTGAGTGATCAAGAGTTTCTTCATTGACTTTTTGGTTTAACACCATCTACCAATGACAAGAACCTAGTTGTCTTTATTCAAACGACCTTTTCTTCATTGCTATCTCTGAGACAGACTAGCCGTTTCTTAAATAACTTGTCTATGTACGCTTCTTCCCTTGAGGTATTTGATAGTCTACTTTTATCATACAACTTTCAATACTTTCTTGGTGATAACCCTTTCATCGATCCTTTTCCTGCGTTAATTTACATAGACTTGGCGCCCTAGTAGTTAAAAATAATCTGCGAGCTAATGATTTGATTTCATCACTCATCATCTCCTTTAGAATTGCCATTCCATATATTGGGTCTTTCTCTCCTTTGTTTACAAACTTCATGTTTCTAATGACCGCATCAAGTTTCATTACATGCTGGTATGATTGGGGTCTCTTGGATACATTGTTGTGATGGGAGAGGATATATTTGATGATAAGCTTCGTAAATCTAGGAAAGGGTAGAAGTTCCTTCTTCTTAGCACTGATTTGTCTTGAGTCTATTTGGAACTTGAAGTCCTCCCAGATCAGGTCTGCATAGTCAACATTTGCATTTGTGATCATTCCCCATAGAACTTGGAGCAAAGCTAGTCTTGGTCTATCAAAACCAGAAGCCTTTCCTATTAAGCATTTGTTGATCATAGTCGAGAATGTTCTCTAAGGTTGGTACATGTTGTTGATTTTCATCTTTGATACTTGTTCTAGATATCCAGGATAGCCGAGCTTTTTGATGAAGGAAACAATATCGTTATGAGGAGGTAGTTCAATAAATGGATGATCAAGATCTTTCAGAGTTATCTATAATGCATCATGAAGTAATTCTGCATCTACTTGAAATCTTTGGTCATCTAGCATGAAGAAATAAGTCTTGGTGTCTAAGTTGTAAGTAATTGTGTGCCAGAATTGTTGCATTTAGATCTCTAGTACATCAGCAGTTCCAGTGAAAGCATTGAAGAATGAATATTGCTTTAGAATTTCCAGACAAAGTCGGTAGATGATATCTGGTTTCTGGTTCTCTAAGGCAATCCTGTAGTTGTTGAGGCCACTCCGCACTTGTTCAGAAATTCGAACCAATTCCTCATCAGCACGATCTTGTTGTTGATTCTCTTAAGCCATTGATTATGCTAAGAATAACAATCCAAATTCATATATATGACAGTTATTTTACAAATTTGATTGATCATCCTTTGTGTTTTAAGTGATGATTGTTTTAGTTACGAGTTGTTTAATCTGTTTTACGCTCAATTCTTGAGAGTCAAACTTTGGTCAATGGTCAATGGTCAACGGTCAACGAATTGGCAAACATTTAAAATTAAGTTAAACCGCTTGATCAAACCACTACATTTGAAGGTCAAATCACGAGGTACTAGAGATTATCAAATCGTGAGATTTTGAGATCAAACCGCTGGACTTGAAGAGTTAAACCGCTTCCCTATGGGATCAAATCGCGGGATTTGGACCTGCCAAATCGCTGAGTTTATTGGATCAAATTGCGGAACATGTGAGTCAAACTACAAGATTTGGGTGTCAAACCGTGGGATTTGGGTGTCAAACCCTGGGATTTGGGTATCAAACCGCGTGGTTAGCACCTGTCAAATCACGGGTTTCCCTTACAAAACATATCAAACTGCTGGCCTCTAGGATCAAACCACGTGTGTTTTTGAACTCAAACCGCGTGAGTTGCGGTCAAATCGCGTGAAGACAAACCGCGTAATAAGACCAACTCAAATCGTATGTTCTTGAGTATTAAGCCACAACTTTTAAACACAAAACACATATATAGCAAAAGTTTAAATCATGGCAATCAACACAAGAATCAACCCTAATGAACCATTACAACATTAAAAGCACATCCAGACATCCTTCTTGTCCTAAAACGCAACTTAAGGCATCAAACCACTTTGCTTTGAGTTTGAACACACTAAGAATGATTCAAGAGTGCAAACAAAAGATAAACTAAAGTTATTCAAACCACAATAACTCTTAAACATGCATGCCTACTTCTTTAACCTCAAATTGCAACATATTTAGCATTCAAATCCTAACTTTTGTGAATCAAGATAACCAATGAGTGTTTTAAATACATCAAGAGACTACAATAAGCATATAAAACACATACCCATACACTTAAGAACATTCCCTTATCTTTTGACTCAAAAACACAACCTAAATCATCAATATCACACATATGGAATCAATATATGTAAAACTGGATTAGACCTAGCTTAGACATATTCTAATGAACATTAACCCTATAGTTAATTACCCTTAATCACTATATTCAAATTATGAACCCTAGGTCGAATTTTAGCGATTTTGAGTGATTAGGACCATTAGAAGTTAATTCCTTTTGTACAAGTGATGTTTAGATGATTATTAACAACAGTCTTGCTTTACCTTTTGGACGAAAATCACTTGATAATCTTGACAAGAAGTGTGCGAGCGGTTTGAGAGAGGGAGGGATAAAACAGTTTTTGACTTTTATAAAAAACTTAAACAAACCGCATCATTTTTTATTTATGTATGAGAGTTTCAAAGTTGGCAAAAACAGTCCCTGGGTTATGATTTGTTTTCCATTTCCTTTAGTTAACTTCCTAAGGCTAAATCAACTTTAGTAAATGACAACCTAGGTCCTTGTAGTTGCAAGCCAAGAAACACAATGTCACAAATTGCCTTTTATTCCCTAAAGTTTACAACACATAACATCTGAGGCCCTTGGAGATAGTATGAATTAACTCCCCTTCAGTTAATGATCTGTCATGTTAAAACTTTTTCAGTTATTTTCGAAACTTATTAGAAAGAAGGTTTTAAAAAATTATTCGTTAGCACTTTCTCCCCCTCGAATAAAGACCCATTTTCTATTTAAAGAGTTGTAGTCTTTGTTTGAGCAGATGAATTTCCTTTTTAAATCTTTTTGTGATGACTGAAAAAACTGATTCTTTTTAGAAGATAACGCTTTACCAATTATGAAAGAAGATTTATCTTCTTTTGAAAACATAGATGCACTGACACGTACACTGTTCTGTGAGACAACACGGGTTGTGTAGCAAAGTATACATAAGCCATTTGCGTGAACATGAAGTAGTTAATGCCCGGGATGATTTAATTTCCCGTTGTGAGGTGATGACATCAAATAACGTCACATTATTAGCATCATTTATCCTGGATATATTGCTTGTTTTACATTATTTTATATATGAATTGATACTTAATTGCTTATATTTATGGATTACAGATATTATCAAGCAAATGGTGAAAGTTAGTGAAAAGCAGCATTTTAGAGCATAAACGAAGAATTTTAGAAAGTCTAATGATTATGACAACTAATACGCCGTATCATTCTATACAGATACGCCGTATCCCAAGACTTAGACGAATTCAAAGACCATTGCCTTACTTTGAAGAATACTCCGTATCCACATCAGCAGTTACACTGTATATCAAACATTGGTAAACATTCAGTACAAGCAAGATTGACTATCAATACGCCGTATTCACATCAACAAATATGACGTATACGTGCTCTAACTTCCCAAAAGCATCTATGATGGGAAAAGCTAATACGCCATATCCAGAAGATTATATACGCCGTATTCAGAGACAACTTATGAATATTCTAGAATATTATATTCGTGGAGCCCACACCAGGTTACCCAATATGCAGTATCAGACCTTTTCGAAATGGCATATCGACCTTTTTCTAGAGCTTATAAATAGAAAACCATAAACTCGGTTTTCAGTATGCAAAGAAGCCCTTAATCACCAAGTTTGATCTACAGACGAATTCAGAAGCCTAGAAAGTCAGCAAAGTGCCTCAAGTCAATAGGAAAACTCTTGTAATCTCTATACTCCGCTATAAGCGTTCGGTTAACGTAATGTTTTCTTACTCTAATTGTTCGTCTATGGTATTTTTTATTGTTACAATGACTATAGGCTAATACCTTTAGGTATTAGCAATGTTTATGACAATTTAATGTTTGGTTTGTTTATATTGATTGTTTACTTATTTGTTGCATGTTGATTATGTTTATCACTTGATATATGTTTATGTTTGATTATGCTATATTTTTCATTCAACTGGATCTAGGAGTACAGACCAAGTAGACTAGAGTCTGGGATAAATACTACATACAGCTTATATATGTGACTCTGGATTAATAGAATTACAAATTTAAACCCCTATTAATGCCTTTGGTTAAGTGAATGGTAGACTAAGTAGGTGACTTAAGATTATAATTAACATTCTATTTACTTAGGTAGGGTTCGGACCGCGGACTACCAGCATATATATAATGATTGAACATAAGTTGGTAAAGCCTCGATGGGCTAGGTTTCAACATCCACCAATGTTGTCTCCTAGATAGATTATAATCAGCGGTGTAAGCTTTATGCGGGTTTAGATTAATTGTAACAGGATTAACTGGAATACAAACCTAGAGTTTAGGGAGAAGAACCACCTAGCTTAAGAATGATATAACACCAACAAAGTAATACAATGCGTGCACACATAGATAAATTCTTACATTTTATTAGATTAAACTTGCTAATACGTTTTCTTTCTCGTTTGCTTATCTGCTTGTGTGTGTTAATTGTCTTATTTGTCTCATTTAGTTTAGGTTAAACCAAACTCGTGCCAGTCTCTCAGGCTAACCCCCCCGTGTTAGTTTAGCTTTAAGTAGAATTAATTAGGATAAATAAGGACTAACATAGATAACTAAAATACTGATAGATTTAAGCATTAACGCTCACTCTTAGTGATCGACACCCTACTAACCAACAAACCTACAATTGATCAGGTACACTGCCCGTTAGTGTTAGTTAATAGGTAAACTCAGCAAAATATAAATAGTAAAACTTGATAACAAATATTACCTACACACAACGATACACATCAAGTTTTTAGCACCGCTGCCAAGGAGTGAATTTGTTTAATACTTGTTTATTTGTGTTTTAGATTAGATTTAGTGTAGTTTAGATTAGTTTGTATTGTATATTTTTGCATAATTATGTGTTTGTTTATTTTTCTGCATGATTTAAACCTGTTGTTATTTTTCTGGTTGAATACTGAATACGTCGTATTCAACCCTTTGAATACGACGTATCCATTTTTAAAATCTATACAGCGTATTCGATGTCAAACATCAATACGGCATATCTAGTTTATTGAATACGGCGTATTAACTGTCTGATACAGCAACAGTTTTAATTTTCTCCTTCAACACCGTTTGTACCACCTTTAAGAACTGAGTGGGATATTTTGTTTCAACCACTATTTGATGAATTACTCAACCCTCCATCAAGTGTTGATCACCCAGCCCCAAAAGTCATTGCTCCAATTGCTAAAGTAGTAGCTCCAGAACCCGCTGCATCAACCGGATCACCTTTCTCAACAATTGTTGACCAAGATGCACCATCACTTAGTAACTCACAAACAACACCCAAAACTCAATCTCCTGTCATTTCTAACGATGTTGAAGAAGAGAATCAAGACTTAGATGTTGCACACATGAATAACGATCCAGTCTTTGGCATTCCATTTCCAGAAAACAATTTTGAAGCATCTTCTTCTTCGAACGTTATTCCCACCATTGTGCACAATGCTGCTCCTAACTCAGAACACGTTACCAAATGGACCAAGGATCATCCTTTAGACAACATCATTGGTGAACTCGAAAGACCTGTTTCCACAAGACTCCAACTCCATGAACAAGCCTTATTTTGTTATTATGATGCCTTTCTCACATCAGTTGAACCAAAGAACTATAAAGACACATTAAATCAAGCATGTTGGATTGAAGCAATGCAAGAGGATCTTAATGAATTTGAACGTCTTGAAGTCTGGGAACTCGTTCCTCGGCCAGATAAAGTGATGGTTATTAATTTAAAATGGATCTACAAGGTGAAACTTGATGAATTAGGAGGAATTTTAAAAAACAAGGCTCTCTTGGTTGCTCGTAGTTACCGTCAAGAGGAAGGAATTAATTTTGAGGAATCCTTTGCTCCAGTAGCTAGACTTGAAGCTATTTAAATTTTCCTCGCATATACTGCTCACATGAATATGATCGTCTATGAAATGGATGTTAAGACGACATTCTTGAACGGCATTTTGCGCGAAGAAGTTTATGTCAGCCAACCGAACGGGTTTGTGGATCAAGACAATCTGAATCATGTGTACATACTTAAGAAAGCTCTTTATGGGTTGAAACAAGCTCCTCGCGCGTGGTATAATCTATTGTCGAAGTTTCTACTCTCTCAGGAATTCTCTAAAGGAACCGTGGATCCCACATTGTTTATCAGACGACAAGGCAAAGATATTCTCCTGGTACAAATCTATGTTGATGATATAATCTTTGCGTCTACTACACCTAAACTATGAGACCAATTTTCAAAAATAATGTGTTCAAAGTTTAAGATGTCGATGATGGGTAAAATATCATTTTTTTCTAGGACTACAGATTTCACAAAGTCCTAGAGGCATCTTTATAAACCAGTCTAAATATGCTTTAGAATCTTTGAAAAAATATGGTATGGAATCTAGTAACCCCATGGATACTCCAATGGTGGAGAAATCCAAATTGGATGAAGATACACAAGGGAAAGCCGTTGACCTTACACACTATCGTGGAATGGTTGGCACCCTTTTGTATCTCACAACCAGTAGACCAGACCTTACATTTGATGTATGCATGTGTGCCCAGAATCAGGCAAAGCCTACCGAAAAGCACTTACACGTTGTAAAAAGAGTCTTTAAATACCTATGACGAATCGTTAATAGGGGGCTTTGGTATCCAAAGGATACTTCTATTGCTCTAACAGCTTATGTAGACGCTGATCATGCGGATTGCCAAGATACTAGATGAAGTACATTTGGAAGTATGCAATTATTGGGAGACAGACTTATTAGCTGGTTATTAAAATGCAGAAAAGTGTTGCGATATCTAGTACGGAAGTTGAATATATAGCTTGTCTGGCTGTTGTTCTCAAGTCCTTTGGATGAGATCATAGCTTACAGACTATGGCCTTGGATTCAATAGAATTCCAATGTACTATGATAACAAAAGTGCTATTGCCTTATGCTGCAACAATGTTTAACATTCTTGATCAAAACATATTGACATCAGATTTCACTTCATAAAAGAGCAAGTTGAGAATGGAGAAGTAGAGCTTTACTTTGTCAATACGGAGTATCAGCTAGTGGACATCTTCACTAAAGCCCTTGGTAGAGAAAGAATTGAATTTCTTATCAAAAAGCTGGGAATGCGAAGTTTTACGCCGGAGACCCTAAAACAATTGGCAGATGAAGCAGAAGAATAGTGGTGGTACCTATTCAAATATCCTGTATATATATTAAAACCAGAAAAACCAAAAAGGTTTTTCATTTTCAGAAAACCTTTATAAAAATAAAATACAAAAATATAAAATCTTTAAAACCAAATAAAAAATTAAAAAATGAGAAAAATATAAAAAAGAGGTAATAATGGCATGTCTTCTGAAAATCGATAACATTTACTGTCTTAAAAATGTCATTTAATAATGATATAAGGCTGTAAATGAAGTTCAAGCAAAAGTTCAAATGTTTTCAAAACATGCCAAAAATGGCTTGCTAGTATTTCAGATAGCAACCCGGTCATCATCTTAAAGGCAAGTATTTCAAAAAGAGAACTTGACCTCATAATAGGAATTTATTCTCGGGCACGATCTACATTATGACCATGCAAAGGCTTGTGTTTACTTTGCAACACAACCCGTGCTTTCTATATTCCATAAGTGTACGTGTCAGTGCGCTTATGTGTTAAGATAAGAGAAATCTTATTTCAAGGTGTTTGTTTTTCAAAAATAAAATATTAAGTCATCAGAAGACGTTTTTCAAAGACATTTGACTTCTCAAACAACGACTACGGCTCTTTAAATAGAAAACGGGTCATTGTTTGAGAGGAAGAAAATGTAAAATATCTTCTTTATAAAAAAATGTTTTAAAAGGGAAAAGGTTTTTAAACAATAACGAAATATCATTTCTTAAGGAAATTTAATTAAGTTTAGCTTATGTGTGCCTTATATGTTATGTATATGCCTTTAGGGAGTAAATGTGTGAATTTAAGTTATTAGGTATGCTAGTTAAAAACTACAGGGACTATTCATGCCAATGTGTAACTTCTAAATGCCTAAATAAACTTATACAAGAAAAATGCAAAGGGTTTCAAAATTGAGGGGGGGAATGTGCACAATAACAAAATTCATTTTATACACTCCCCCTCCTCGTTTTTTAAACACACACAAACACAATACTTAATTTTTTTTTCTTTCTTTTCAAACCATTCAAATCGTCATCTTCATCATCTCCACTTACAGTCATTTTCGTGCTAAAGGTATAAATTGAACATTGTTCCTTACACCCTAATGAACCTACATCTCAATTGAATTACGTTCTTATAAGGTCTTGATCAAGAAAACCCTAAATATGGAATTAGGGTTCTTCAAAATTGAAACTGAGTAAAAACTAAAATTGGTTGAGGGGTTTTGTTCCTCTAAGGGTTCTAATGACTCGTTCATAATGATTTTTCAATAAGAATAACTCTTTAGTTGGTTTTGGTCCATTTTATGATTTGAAAATATGAGTTTTTGATGTATATGATGAAAATGTTGTGGGGTTTGTACTAGGAAGCTAGTTTACTTATTCTTGAATGAGTTTGAGTGTCTATATCATACCCTTATTTGTAACAAATCTTGAATGTATGCATCTTGTTGTGTGTTCATATTCGGTTTTTGGTTCTATACGATTTCTGTTATTTGTATGGTGATCTCTGTGAAATAAGCACTTATATGTTACACTTACATGATAAAATGCTAAATGATTAAATCTTGAAGTCAAAATCATGTTTGTGAAATTTCATTGTGAACCGAACTACTTGTCCCCTTAAGGAACTGATCTATTGGCTCTCTTTGTAAACCGATCAACTAGATTGCCCTTAGGAGCCGATCTATTGTGACACTTAAGGAATCGATCTATTAGTTTTCTTAAGGAACCGATCTACTCTTTTTTCTTTTGGAACTGATCTATTGAGCCTCTTAAGGAACCGATCAATTAGTTTGCTTAAGGAACCGATCTACTCGTTTTTCTTTTGGAACCGATCTATTGAGCCTCTTAAGGAACCGATCTATTAGTTTGCTTAAGGAACCGATCTACTCATTTTTCTTTTGGAACCGATCTGTTGAGCCTCTTAAGGAACCGATCTATTGAATTTATTAAGGAGTTGATCTATTGGTGATTTAGAAAACAATTTATCCTTCAAGACCAAAAACACTTAAGATTAAAATTTCCGAATTAAAAGGCGATTAACCCTTGACCCTTCTTTTTACTTTCTCACTGGTTCACAGGTTTCTTCTCTTCAAAAACAATACACACTTTAATAACTTGTCTGATTGATCACAATTTAAGGTAATATTCACCAGTCCAGACTTGAGTTCTTGTAGGGGTGGTTGTTTTTTTATTGCCTTTGCTCTTTCTGTTGCCAAATTGTTCTTTCTCTTTTAAAGAAATCTGCAACAATCTGGCTTCTTCTTCAATTGTGTAACTTTTCTCTTGCTCTCATGTGTGCCAGTCTTACAGCAGTCATGATCAGCATCTATTCAGGCTTGAATTTCATCAACCAGGGTGGCGGATACGAGCGGCTGGAGAATCAGCACTAGTAGCTTCTTCGCTTTTGTCTTGGTCATTTATACGCTGGTCCAACTCGCTTAGAACTCTTTCTCATGTAACCATTTTGAGCTAACTCCGCTCTCTCTTCAATTTGAGCTAACCATTGAATCCCTTCTTTTTACTTCACTGGTTTCCAGGTTCTTCTTTCAACCATACAAACCTTTACCTTTGTCTTTTGGATCAATAGTTGGAAGAGGTTGAAGTGTTGTAGTTGATCTGTTTAGCCTAGCAGTACTAACTTGATCAGCAGTACTACCACGTTTTTCACCACTACCCTTGTCTTTCACAATCACTTATGTATCATCCCCATCAGTCAGGTTAAGCTCCTCTATTTTATCATTATTCCTCTCCTGTTTGGATGTATCCTCACCTAAACTTTTATCAGTAGAAGTCGTCAAACTCTGGCCTTTAGAACATAGCTTCTTTTCATAGGTTGTCACGGAGTTTTTCTTAGTCTACTTTCTCTCATTTTCTGCCTCTTGACCCTCAATTTCAATCTAGTGATCACTCTGTCTTGAGCAGTCTTTGCTTCCTCTAAGGAAAGAACCCTTTTTTCAATGAGGTATAGGTTTCCATCAATTCCTGAATTAGTTCCATCCTACCCTCATCACTTCCAGGTATGTTACCTCCTAAGAGAGGTGAATCATGGGTTGTAGATGGTACAAAATCTGTCAAATCATCATGATATTCCATACTTTCCTCTCCACGTCTAGATGTGTTAACTTCTGAGGGAGGTGGGTCACGGGACGTTTTAGATGCAGTCTCAGGCCTAGTATAAGCATCTGCACCCCCCCTAATGTGGTATCTTGGCGCATGGGTCTGTCACCTAAACCAATTTCTTGAGAAAGATCTTGGGTTGTTTAGACCCAACTTTTGATTACCTCTAGGAGTCTTATTGTTTTTCCTAAGTTTATCTGTTTTCTTGACATTTTTATTTTTAGAACAAACGGATAGTAGGGGGGGGGGAGGAAGGGAGGAGACGGGAGCGGAGGTGGGGGGTGGTATTCAGCACTTAAACGTTAGACTTACACACGAATTGTTACATTTCACTTGTTTAAGTGTGTTCAATAACACAGGGGTTAGGCAAGACTCTCAGCAGAATGAGACTCACAAGACTTTATTAACCATATGTCATTTTGGTCATCAATGTCAGGTTGATTGAGGAAGGCATGAAAATCCCAGTAAATGGGTAATTTAATGGTATTTATTCTTGGGATCTTTATTTTGTGTCATAGTATATATGGTGGGAAAACAGCAATCATTCCACCGTCATTTACGAAACCAAACAGTTCTTGATAAAAAAGTGTTGTTATCATCCGCTTCTTCTGGATCAAAAATACTTTGCATTTCAGGAAAATAAATTTCATTTGACCCTATATAATCCTTGTATCCCAAACCTAGACTTTGATATCACAGACATAGAATTATCTATAAATTTGCTAAGTTTTTTAGAAGATTCTTTCCATTATTAAACCGACAAAGAATTAACTATTTAGCTTGCAAATATCTTGGTTTTTCATTCCATTTTTATCTCAGCATTGAGTTTTCAGAATAAATTAACTCATTGAGACTATTTCCAAATCTCTTTGCAAAACCCAAATCTTTTCCTCGTAAAGGCTAACTGATTATTTTTGATACCATCACTTTGTGATTCTAATGTTTAACACAGCATATCTGATATGCTTGAACTTTAAATATAACAATCGTATAAAGTCTATCAGAATACATTTAAGTTTGTTAAGATCATTAATTTTTAGACTCACAAACCAAGAGGACAAGTTTTGTACCTCAGTAGTACTAATAGCTATACCAGCAGTAGTAACTGGTGCACTAACAGTACTAACTCCAGTGGTAGCAGTATGAACTGTCTCTCCTTCAACATTATCCATATCATCATCAAGTTCATCAAAATCATTATCTGCAAACATTGGCTTTATCTTGTCATCTGTCCTCCCCTGTTTGGATGCATCCTCCTCATCCAAATCATCATCAGAAGACTCAACTCTGCCTTGAAACGGTCTTCTCTTCATAGGTTGTGGAGTTCTTGCCTTTCTTTTCTTTTCTAGCCTCTTGACCCTCAATTTCAATCTGGTGATCACTCTGTCTTGAGCAGTCTTTGCTTCCTCTAAGGCAAGAACCCTTTTGGTCAATGACGTATAGGTTTCCATCAATTTCTGAATTAGTTCCATTCTATCCTCATCACTTCCAGGTGTGTAACCTCTTGAGAGAGGTGAATCATGGGGTGTGTTTGGTACATTAACCGTCAATTCAAATGTATGTTCCATGCTGCCCTCCCCACTTCCAGATGTATGACCTTCTGAGAGAGGTGGTTCATTGGCCTTTCAAGCACTCTCTCAGACCTAGTCTGAGCAGGAGCACCCCCCAATGGTTTCTTGGCGCCTGGTACTGTCACCTGAACTAATTTCCTAAGAAAGAGGATCATTATACATTATCGTGGATTGGGTCTTAAGGATGTTATCACTGTCCTATGCTGCAACTAAGCCAGCATCAGTAGTGATAGCCCTTTCCACACTATCACCCCCTCCTTATGGACAGCCTCATCTGCTTCATGGTCTAGAGGTACACTAGTCTGAGGTAACTCAGTGACCTTTTTGGCTCTCCTATGTTTTTGAGTATTTCTTTGTTTTCTTTGATATGTAGAAGGAGATGGGTGTATTTGCTTAATGTGAGATTCAATATGAAGTTCATGGGAAAATGTTGGAGGAGTTTCAGTTTGAAGTGATTCAGTTTGAGGTTCAGAAACATTTAGTTGTGAGGTAGAGGGTATGGGTTGGGGTTCCGGGGGTATTGCTGAACCTTCACCCTCAAGTGCATGGTTTTGCACCAACATGAAGTCAAAAATTGGAGTAACTTTTCCTGAAAATTTTGTACTTTTCCTCGTCATATTAGAGAAAACCTTTTTACTGTGTTTAGGTGTCTCATAAGTGTCATTAAAAGGTTCTGGTAAATCTTTAAGCTGATTATTAAAAAAGAGTTGTAAAAACCTTGGATACATTAAAAATATCTTTGGATCCAAGTTCCTCAACATACCATCAAAAATTAATTTAGAAAAATTAAATTTTTGACCCTCTGCTAAACATATAACTGCTGAAGCCAAATTAGTTGAAAATTCATTCCAAGTAGTTGATTTTGAACTTTTACAATAAAGGATGGTATGTATCAGAAATTTCCATTGAGGTGAGAATGAACCTTTTTGAAAAGTAAGTTTTGTAAAAAGCTGTTCATATCCCATCAATGTAAGGTTTTCAAAAATTTCATCATTTGTTAGGCAAGCAATACCATCCTCATCATTAAAGAGATGATCACTTCTCACTGATGATTCTGATATGACCACAGCCTTGCCATCAATAATAACATGTATTTGCTTCACTGAATTGACTGTTTTGGAAGTGGCAGTATTCCAAAACTATTTAATGTAAGAAGCATAGATAGTGGGACTTATAGTGAGAGCATAATTGATCGAACATGTAAAGAGGAAGTCCACTATCTGATGAAACTCAGCGTTCTCCTCTGTCTTTTCTAAACAAGCAACCATATTATTTTGATCGATAAACTTCAAATCCGCCATATAGTGATTAATTTAAGAGAAGGGTTATGGGTTTAAGTTCGTTGATAAGAGTATGAGGGTTTGACAAAGTTAATTGAGATATTATAAAGAGAGTTTAAGGGTGTGATTGGACCGACTAAATAAAGTTGAATCTTTATCTTGAAGTAAAACTTATAAAAGAAAGAAAGATCAAGAATTATCCAAATGTATACCCCTATAAGCGAAGTTGTTGGCAAAAATATCTCAACGGTTATAATTAACTAATGAAAATCTGTTATGCCACGAACAGTATTAACGGTAACAAGCAGTACTAAATTTGGCTCAGCAGTACTAACTTTTGCCCATCAGTACTAACTTTTGCCTAGCAGTACTAACTTTTGTAGCAGTAAAAACAAAATAGTTACCAGTAGAAACCCAATACTAATCATCAATCTCAATACTAAACCCGTGTAAGCAGCACTAACTAAGCCTAGCAGCATCAACTTCTGTACAAAGTTTTATCCAGTAGTATAAACTAAGTCTAGCAGTACTAAGAGATATCTAACAATATTAACTTTGTCTTCAATAATTATACAACAACATGCCTCTATTCATCACAAGCACACTAGAAAAGACTAGATAGACATATGAGAATTCATGAGGATCCATATTTATGCATAACCCATGAATAAAAGTTAAGAATTGTTATCCAAACTCATTAACCTCCCCTCAAACAATACTTTAGAGATTAAGTAATACAAAGCTAGCAATTAGAAAGTTAAACCTGCTAACATCAAAAGCCTTTGTGAGAAAATCTACAACATTGTGGTTTGTGTGAATCTTAATCACTTGAATCAACTTCTTCTCATAACAATCTCTGATAAAATGGTGTCTTATCTCTATGTGCTTGGTTTTAGAGTGAAATACTAGATTCTTCATAATACAAATGGTACTTTCATTATCAATGAAAATCTTGGTGTTTATGAAGTTGAACCCATAATCAAGCATTTGATTTTGAATCCATAGCACCTGTCCACAACAATTAGCAGCAGCAACATACTCTGCTTCAGTAGTAGAATTTGAAACTATAGTCTGCTTCTTACATTGCCATGAAATCAACCTCTTGCTAATAAATTAACAACCTCCTGTTGTGGATTTCAAGTCAAGGCTAGCTCCAGCATAATCACTATCAGAAAAAGCTTCCAAGTCAAATGGTGAATCTCTAGGATACCAAAGGCCCAATTTCGGTTGACCTTTCAAGTATCTAAAGATCATCTTCACAACCTGAAGATGTGACATTTTAGGAGTAACTTGGAACCTTGGACAAGCACAAACAGCAAACATTATGTCTGGCTTAGAAGTTGTTAAGTACATCAATGATCTAATCATTGATCTGTATAAATAAACATCCACACTATCATCTTCTTCATCCTTGATCTGGAATTTCTTGTGTATCATTTGCTCAAACTTATCACATAAAGACTTCTTTGTAGAGCCAAAGATAATATCATCAACATACACCTGAACTAACAATATATCACCTTTGTCCTTCTTAATGAACAAAGTCTTATCTATAGTGCCTCTTCTAAATCTATTTTCAATTAAGTAGGTAGACAAGGTCTCATACGAGGCTCTAGGAGCTTGATGTAGACCATATAAAGCTTTTTCTACCTTATACACTTTGTCAGGGAACTATGGATCTTCAAAACTAGGAGGTTGGCAAACGTATACCTCCTCATCAATAGTACCATATAAAAAGGCACTCTTCACATCCATCTGGTATACAATGAATCCCATATATGATGCATAGGCCAAAAATAACCT